>WBMZ01012062.1:87521-101770 GCA_013400975.1 Atrichornis clamosus | reverse complement strand
AAAAACAATTACATAATAACATTATTTAATTTTTATTAAATGCATTATGTATAAATATAACTTATAAATATCTATTATGTATAATTATATATATGTGTATATACATATATGTATAATTATATATAAAATGCACTATGTATGAATTTAATTAGCTATTATTAAAGGTAATAGGAACAAATAAATAATTATTGTTAATAATAACAATTACATAATAATGCATAATAATGACCAAAAAGAAATAAATTTGCACTGTTAATTAATGAACAACCCCCCTACATTTCTGAAACAAATTTGTAGGCTGATAAAACATCACCAGCGATTTAATTTATGAGATCTTGATTTTCCTCCAAGGGTTTACCCTCCCCCTCAACTCCTGCCAGAGTTAAATGAAGTAACTCTAATTTTGCCTCTTGCCAAGAATCCTTATTCTATCTCCAGTACCCACAAATTTTGTAAATCCCCATCATTACTTAGTTGAGATATCCCCCCAAAACACAACATCAAGTGAAGGTAAATGCTGTTCTTCCTCACTTAATGGCTGAGGTGGGATAGCACTCTGGAGATCTCTTGCCCAAGACCCTTGCCCAGACCATCACCAACCAGAGTGGTGGCTCTGGCCTGTGTCCACCCAGCTTTGGAATCTATCCAAGAAAGGCAACAACCTTATGGACTTTCTTTAAGCGAAGTAAAGCACCACCAAAATCTCTAACAGATGTTAGTAATGGAAAGTAACCACTGCCCCCCAGCCAGTTTGTCATTGCTGCCACAATTATATCTCCCTTGGACATCAAGGCAAAGCACCAATATGATCTTGAACAATGAGATTTCAAAATTAAGCCACAAGGTGAGACACTACCATCTACAATTTAGTAGTTTTATAGTCTGAAAACTCATTTTCTGGGACACTTGGATTAGACAGTGAAGCAGGCTTTTGGGTGTAATTTGTATTGTAAAGATATGTTTGCTTCACACACAATGCTTTTGGTACAGGAAACCAAGAGGAGCACAAAACATTCATTGGAGTAGCTGAAAAATGTGACACATCATCTTCTTCAAGCTCTCATCCCTCTTTCTACTAGTCTTTCTTCCAAGATTCTCCAGCATATGGCCTTGTATTTTTTTTAAAATGTATGTGACATTTTAAAAAGTCTTGCTGGACCCTGTGGAAAAGAAAATATTGTATAACTTATAATAATAAATATCCATTATTTTCTCCTTTTCTTCTTCTCGAGATGGAGGACAAGATTTATCATATTCTAACAAGCTTCTTTCCTAAGTTTTCTCCTGTAGGTAAATTGCAAACAAGGAGTTACATGCTGTGTTATCTGTACTGCTTATTTTGCTTTCTGGACTATCTCTGCATTTTCAGCTAATCCTTTCAGTTTACCCAGAGGCAAAACTTTCAGATTCTTCCCTGAGTTTCTACTGTTTCAGCATCTCATATTCTCAAAAGCATTCCTGCCTTATTAAGTATGCCTAATGCTAATTGGGTCCTGAAAATGCAGCCACGCTCACTTCCACTGGTGTGTCACTATTAATGGATGCTGCACTTTGTTCAAGACTTCCAGCAACTCGTGCAGCTCCTTCTTCTGGCTCCACAAGCTGCTGTTTGCAGGCTGTGATGCAGTGGTACCACAGTCACCACCAATTCTCTGCCAGGGCAGCCAAACCGATGCCATTGTGTGTGGTTTCCTTTCAGACTCCCCAGCAGCATTCCTGTTTCAGGAGCTCAGCATTTTGACTATGGCATGCAATGTGAGGTTCTCTGTTCAAGAAAGTGCAGATATCTGACCCCATGCTTATTTCATCAAAAGCAACAAGGAGAGGAAGTCTTTCTAGAAGTAAAGAGTGATCTCTGAAAAGTAGGAGGTGGATGTCTACCAGCACGTCTAAAGTTAGACTCCACAAAGAACTTGAGACTGTGCTTTAGTGGGAAGCAGCCTAGGCTTGGCAAGGCAGAGGGTCTTGGGAAATTATACAGGTGCTTTCCATCTCTAAGATCTATGGTTCTATTACACTATGACTAATCTCACCTTGCTTTAATGCTCTCTGCTGTAACCTGTTCCATGTACTTATTGTCCTTTCAGTAATGCAATCACCTGAAATTGATGACCATCCAATCCGTACAAAATACTGCAGCAGGATAAACTGTATTATTTCTGAATCACCTGAAATAATGGATTGTAAAGTCTAGACCTGAATATCTTCAGTCTGCTTAAATTCTGCCTCTTAATTCCACTCACCTTATTTTCAGTTAAGTCACTAATAGGGGAATAGGGGAGCAAGAGGACAAAGAGAATGAAAATAGAGTAAAAGACAAAGATTAAACATATATAATAATGTTTTTGAACCAAGTGAACATAGAATTGGAAGTGAAACAGGTAAGGGAGGGAAAATTAAGGGTGAAAAAAAATACAAATCACCAGCACTGAAGCAAGATTTACTCAAAAGATATTAACATTGGGATACAAAACTTTCATTTTGATATCTTTAAATCAAGTCCATCATATGGCGATACATTGACTAAAACCTACCTATATTTTCATTGGTATAGACTGCAAGAAATTTGCTGGTGACTTTCCAGTTTTTGCTGGACAGTTGCTATATACACATCACAAACCCCACCATCATCATATTTGGTGGACCTATTGACAAACTTCAAAGAGTTGCCAAGCCATGAATTGTTGTGGAGGTCCAGCTGCACAAAATTAAAATCCTTAATGCATTTTGTCATGTATAATAATGCTAGAGAGGTGCTAGGGAAGTGTTATCAATATCAACTTAGATGCCAGCAAAGTCTAAAGACCTGGAGAAAAAAAGGGTAAGATCAGACAGCCTTATAAATGCTGCACAGGAGGTGGATGGAGCCAAAAATACAGTGGGATGAAGCAAGAGAGTACTCTGAAGGAAAATTCTCAACCAGAAATATATTCCTATGCTATTTTACCTTACTCTGTTGATAAAAAGTCTCACTGTACTCCTCTGAAGTACAACAGGATGAAAAACCCACCCATGCAGTGTGATTCAGATAAGTTTGTGTAGACAAAAGAAAAAAAAAAACTCAGGATTAAAGTCACAGAAAGAGAAAGGAACAAAATCCTCCAAGCACAAGTGATGGCAAATGACTGTGCAATAGACATGAGCAATGTAAAAAATGCCGATTAACATAGCACTGTTAAACACACCAAAAAGATTAAAAGAAGAAGCTAAAGACAGAAGAAATGGTGGCAGAAAGAGGATAAAGTCAGAGATCGGAAAAAATACAGTTCTGTCATGGAAAAGGAAAGCGGCAAAGAGGGAAAATCTAACCAAAAGAAACTCAGGAAATAGTTAGATACAGTGGTTCAGTTTTTTCAGACTATGGCCCTGTACCTTTCCTGGCCAGCCTGTACAAAAGTAGTGCTTGCTGCTGCACCTCTTGTTGCTGTGCTGTTTCTACTTCAATGTGAAAGCAGTATGGAAATCTCTCTCCCACTACGTCACAGGGATTGCACAAGCTATCACCTGTGTTGTTTAATTGCTAAATGCTCTCAGAATGTTAATGGACAAGTAATGTGTGTAGGAGAGCCTGTTTTGTAGATTAGCATTCTTAATGGACTTTCTGGAAGCACGACAAATAATTAATCTCCACAGTAACATACGGTCACCGGCTGCTGTGGTTTTCCAAATGTTTTTTACCAGCACAGCACTTTTAGTTTGTGCAGTGCTGTGTTCATTTGCTCTCTGAAGAGTGTGGGGGTGGTGGGACTGTGAGATGTGTCACTTTTCTTACTGCTGCTTCTTCAGCGAGAGAGCCCCACAATTCACACAAAATATGCATGTCTTCCTCCATAGGTTACAGCAAGTATTCAGGAGCTCTTATCCCATTCTTCGCAATTTTTTTCTGGTGAATTCAGAGCTGAAATTAAAAATTCTTTCCTCTCCACTGTGTGACAGTTCAGTCTTTACCACCACATAAAGCCCGAAGTTCTCACCAAAGACAATCCAGAGATCCTTCATTTTGTTCCCAAATAAGCAAAAACTTAACTTTGTGATCACCTGCTGAATTCAGTAAGAGCACACAAATACCAGCTCTGTAGTTCAGGCTTAGTGCAAGACATAAGTTGGAAAAGTTTTGTGTTACGTAAAAACTTGAAATTCCTTCAATAAGTTAAAAAATATTTCCATTATTTTTTCTGATGTTTTTCTGATTTTTGGTTTGTGACACTGAGAAATGCCTTCAGTGCTGCAATAGGTGTAGCACTTGTGGAGTTAGAGCCCTGTGGCAATTCTTGGAATTGACTGCATGACACTTGTTAGTGTATTAAACTTCTATTTTTCTTTTTAACAGGAATACTTTGGCAAATTTTTGTTTTTAGGTGGGACATGAGAAATGTGGAGCAATATAGAGTTACAAGTACTGAGCCAATGTCATTCTAGACTGATTTGAAAAGCGAGGTGATCTTCTAAATTGCATTTTTACATTAGTACCCAGCTGAAGAAAATTTTTTTTACTATCCAAAGTAGAAAAAAGTTGTAATAAATAGACTTAGGAGAGCAGAGAATAGGACTTCCAAAATAGAATTTAACACTGGATTTTTCACACTTTCTAGTGTGTACTGCAATGATAGTTAATGCTGAGAAATAGGCTGAGTCGAGTCCAAAATATATGTTTTGATTTAGAACAACAACTAAATAGAAAAAAACCCAGACTTGCTTAAGTAGTTATCCTGTTTTCCTACAGAGACTCAGGGTCCTGGAGTGATGCTGCCTCTGTGCATTTGCCACCACACACTTTTGGACTTTCCTTCCCTGCAAGTAGCTTTTGGAACATTGGAAAATGTTTTGTTGTTGAAGGCTACAGGCCTTAGGGATGGATCATGAAACACTGAGAACATCACAGCTCTTAGGAGATGGAGCAGAGGAGGGAGACCCCCCCACCTCACACGCAGGAGCAGCTGCAGCAGGAGTTCATGCCTGGATGGACAGAAGCACATCTGCATCTGAGCAAGGTCTGTGTCTTCCTGTGGGGAATCCCATAAATGTCTCCCTGGGAGACACCAAAGTCAGTGAAACATGAGGCTCATCTCCATGTGAAAAAGAGATCCTGTATCTTATGGAAATGCTTGCTAAGGATCCAAGCTGGCTTCAGAATGGATTACAGGGGAAAAACATCCTTTTGTCTCTGCTCTTTTTTAGATTGGAGAGCAAAGTCTTTACTGACATTTCAACATTACTTGACACATAATAAGTTAATTAATAAATGAAACCCATTTGTAAAATTAGATTTATTTTCTTAACAGCCTTGTAGAGGAAAAATATTTTAAAATGGATTTATTTTTTGTTTTCAGCTTATTATTCTCTATTTGGAAAAATATGTGCTTACAGATATTGACAAAGGTAGACCTGCTGGGCTGTTAGCTTCCATTGATGTGAAGCCACCTTTTTTAATGGAGAGGACAGTAAAGTTTCTTGCCATCCTTGTAAAATGTGTTGTCCTGTGCAGTCTAGGGTAAGTAAACTTTAAGAAGAGATGCATTTAGAGACCTTTTTGTTGGTCAAGAAAAGGGAGAGAACCTGAATGTGTTGTTTATGGTGGAAAAAAAGAACAAGACCACATCTTTTTGTGGTGAATTTTAGGAAGGAGCCTACTGCCTTTGGGCTGAGTATGTTTCACTCTTGAGAGAAAACTGCATAGAGATCTTGGCAACTGATGGACCAATCACTGACTTTGTGAGAGATCCTGCACAACTGATTCATGCTTAGCAGTGCTCCGTCCCCTGCAGGTGAAGAGCTTGTGTGATGGATAGCACAACAACCCTGATGGTACTCCTTGCATAAGGAAGAAGCAAGTTCTTTTGTTCTTTAGCCTTGACATGTTCTCTTGAAAAGACCAATACTCCTCTTCAAAGATCAACATTTTTGCTAAATTCTGCTTGTGTTCTGTGTTTGTTTTCAACAGACCTGTGCTCTCTGCAGCCTTTAGAGATAGTGAGAAGCCCTTCCCTGCCTTTTTGTAAAAAAGGACAGCACATACAGAAACGTCACACATATATCATCCCAAAATGCTACTCACATGCTGCATTAGAAATTTGTTCATGCTCCTGTAGCAACGCTATTCACGTGCACATCTACTCCATTCTGGGAGCACGCCATTATATTTCACTGAACTTATTTGGGATCCATTGTCACAATTAATTTTGTCTAGTATTGAATATACCTTAGTAGTGGTTTTCTTTTTGTGTGCTGGGTGCATTCTTTGTGATTAAGCCTAATGACTTGCTTGGACTCAATGATCTTAGATGTCTTTTCCAACCTTAATGATTCTATGACAAACTTCTCTTCCAGAGAAAGTAGCAGCTTTCACACTCTCCCAACGTTGGAGCTGTTTACCCAGTCCAAATCTTTCTCAGAGGGCAAATATTTTTCTTTGACAGAGTAGTGAAACAAACCAAGAAACTAGGAAAAAGACTGGTTTTTAACCTGTTCTTCATCATACAGACCCCAAACTGGCAGAGTTGAACATCCAGGGATTATTTAGCCTAGCAAAAACAAATACAATAACACTGTGGATGTGGGATGATTTCACTCACTGCCCTGAGAGCTAAAACTAACTTGAGCATTTTGTGATATTTTATGCTGGGGGCAAAGTAGTTTCTCCTCTCTTCTGTCAGCTTGTACATGGCTAAGTGTGATCCCAGATGGAGCACGTCTCAAGTCTGAGTTTTTATGTACCTATACAACAGGGATAATGTATACACATCTCCAGGCACTTTTTGTAAACCATTTTGCAGACCAAATGCACTGTACAATTTTAAAATAAATACATTTCCCCCGAGATTCTGAAATGGGCAATCAGAGGTGTAGCAAAATATTAACTCATCCTCAACATGGAGAATTACACTGCTCAAGGGAGCTGGCACAAGGCTTTTCAAACCAGCTGGTTCACAACACAAGCTGGTACTGATGAATTAGCCCTCAGACAATGGATTTGGGATGACTTGACTCTGAGTGAGTGATGGGGAACAAGATATTGAATGAAGCTGATGAAACTCCTACCAGAACTGAAATGCTCTTGTAGTGTGGAAGACGAATGGGAAAAGTTAAACCAGTGTTTCAGTCTCAAACCATGAATAATAACAGTCAAGGAAAAAAAAAATCAGATAGAAAAGGGACCTTTATTTCTGATGATTGTTCTTAAGCAGCTTTCTGTTACCTTGAGTAGAGGTTTTTAAAGGTGAAATTATTGTATTGGCATTGGAGTACTCTACTCTTCATAGATATAAAATAGGACAGATCTCAGAATTTTAGTCTTCTAAGAGTTAATTCTTCATAAGAAATCAGAATTTGATTAACCAACAATAGTCACTAGGCCCAAACAATTTTTTTGGGATGTAGGATAATGAATTCACTTTATGGTATTCTGTTCTGTGTGTCTCACTGTGTATCTCAGCAGAGATAAAGGTGCCAAATTTGGAGTTATGATGGATAGTTAATCACTATGGAAGAGAGCATGGAAACTTATAGTTTGGGTGAATAAAACCCATGTAAATTTCAAAAACTCTTGGAACAATAGGTAATGAAGTAGACATGAAAAACAATGTTTTTTCAGAGTTAAAATATGTTTTCATGAAAAAGACTATTTTCTTAGAATTAAAAATATGGAACTCTTGAAGGAAAGAAACACAAAGGTCCCAACTCAGCATCAGCTCAGGATTTAGGAGAGTTTCTGTTGCTGTAAAGTTGACACAAAAGCAAAAGCTGTTCAGAAAATAATTGTTTGGGGCATGCTAAAGAAGATCCAGCAAAGCCAGTAAGCTCTGTGTTCACTGGAGGGAAAAATATTGTTTTCCTTGCCTTTGCAAGGAAACAAACCGGTGAAATACGTACCTAAAATGGGATCCATTTCCATTTACTGTGAGGCAGGGTCATCCTCAAAAGGGCATCCAACTTATTCAAAGCCATAAAGCAGGTCGTGGCAGCAAGGCTACTTCCTTAGGAATTGTGACGGCCGACAGCTGGTCTGAAGGCCTCATAGACTTTGATATAGACACAGTGAGAGTCTATTCATAAGGAGAAAGCCCTGAGAAAAGTGAGATTTAGCCGTGGAAATATTCTGTCAACAGAGCTAAGAAATAAAAAACAAGGAGGAAAATATGCAACAACATTAAGCACATTTGAGAAAAGTGAGATTTAGCCGTGGAAATATTATATTCAACCAACAGACAATAATGTCGCAGTTAAATAATAGCCAATTGGTATACTGTAGCAGTTAGATGACCAATAACCTTGTAGCACAAATGATAAGATATAAAAATGTATAAAGGCAAATGGATTGTTTTATTAAACATGGCTTTTGCCTAGAACCTTTGCACTCTTCACCTCGTTATGTCGCGTCCGCCTCAACAGCGACAAGGAATTCCTACAGGAATGCTGTTTTGCGTGTCAAATACCTTATGGGACAATAACAAACCTCTGTGATAGTACACAGGGATACTGAACTTTTTGCAGGTAGCACTTCATCTGCAGAAAAGCATATCCCAGAGGAGAATGGATATGGAGAAGTATATAAGTATTTGATTAAAAAAGCCCCTGTCCAGGTGCCTTTGAAATGTAGGTTGTGGTTACCAAAACTACAAAATAAAATCCTGTAAAAAAGCAATGAAGAGATAGCACAGGGTGGCAGGCACAGCCTATTCTTCACCCCTAAAACCAAAGTACTGCTGGATAGGCTGTTATTTAAAGGCCACAGGACTCTGAGTCCTGAGATGTTGCAGAAAGCTTTATTAAAAGGCTATCTGGAGGTCAGGAAAGTACTGAAAGACCTCAGAACAGTGAAGGATATTTGACACTATCACCTTAAGAAGCATCATCAAGAAAACTCTAAGGGTCCTTCACATATGCCAGGAGTCAAGTAAGAATCAAGTAAAAGGATGAGGTTAGTGGCTATGGGAGAGAGAAAGCTGGCTGAAGTGAAATAGGCCTAGAGCTGAGGGTAGATACAGAAACCCCACAGGGATGAGATGGAGTGCCCCTCTGTATTGACAGTTATGGATAAATAATTGTGATTTCATAGAAACTATGCACTGCTACAAGTGCTTAAAACTGAGTTCCCATTTTTAGCTCCAAAATACCAACTTGAACGTCTCCTAAGCAGGAGGTGCTTTCTTTCCCTCTTATAAGACAATAGTTGGAAACATCCTTCTGAGGATGTCTTTTCAGATGCCAGGGAATCAAAGCTAAGTTGTGCATAGATATATCTTGTTTTAAACTTTTTTTTTAAATAAGAATAAATGGAAATAATTATTTTAAAGTACCTACTCATGAGAATAAGTCTGCTCATCAGCCTAATTGCAAGCAGACACTGTCTTTCCCTCACTATAAATTCACAATGGCTTATTGGCTTTCATAAGAGGATGAATTGGATCATCTTGGTACAACTGACATTATTTTAAATGGTTAATTTCTCTATGTATATGTTGGAATTTGCAGCATACCTGTGTAACAAAAAGTAATGACTCAATTAAGGAGTTGTTTGGAAGACAATGAAAGAGGGGGAAAATAATATTTCCTGCAGATTCCAGATCCACATCTTGACTGAAAGCTGAGATGGGGTTTAAAAAACTGTGACTGTGAGTATGAAGGTGTTGAAATATCAGCACTCACTTAAAGGGCAGAACCTTGCTAAGTTGCATTAAACCTGATGTTTTCAGTCACAGAAGGGGGAGATTTGATTTTTCCCAGTACATCAAGACAATGTGTGTGGGGGAACAAAAATAGGGAAACTGTGCCTTTAATATTTTCTTCATGATCGCAAAAACAGCCTTGAAGATGTAGCACTCTCATGGCATTTATATTCTAGAAAGAAGTGTTTCATCCCTGATGGTAACTGTTATCTAACAGGAAGGATGTGGTCATTATTTTGTTCTATCAGCTTTCTTTTCTCTCTCTTTTGCAGGGATTTAAACACACTGTGGTCTTGCTGAATCCTTCAATCCATTTCCCTGGCTGAGGCTGGCTGTAGTCAGTGGATGTGATGGAGGGATTTTATCATGGACCTGGCTCTGCATGCAAAATAGGAATTCTGAGTAGGGAAGGACAAGGAGAGAGGAAAAACTAGAGTAATATCTGAAAAAGAAATAGGAAGCATCTCAGCTCCAATTCTCTTCTTTCTTACTTTATCTTTCCTAAGAACTTTATTGACTTAACTCTCTTTTTTTTTTTCTTTTTTTTGTCTGAGAAAGAAGAGTCAAGGTCATTGTTTCCAATTTATACCTTAAGACTCTAACTTTTGCCAAAGCTATGGGGTGTTATTTTATTATTTATTTTGGAGGACAAGCCCTGATCATTGTAAACTCAAAATACAATATAGCTAACTTATGAGAAAGTAAGGTTAGTTTGGGATTAAGTTCTCTCTATTACACTCCTAAAGCTCACGTAGTTGATTCTGCTCCTTAGTTCTATCACCTAGACTGACTGATATTTTCAGATCAAGCAGGTGAAACTGCCACTCAGGTTTACAATAAAGAAATAAAGATATTTCTCTTTCTGGTCTTATCTCTCTGCAGCTCCTTCCTGGCTTCTGGTCTGTTTAGATCCTATCTATTCCAAGGCAGCTCAACTGAAATTCACTTAGAAAATTTACCTTCAGCACATAATCCCAGCCCCTATAGGGAAGTCTGTGTGCTCTGCCTTTGAAACCTGGCTTGCCTCAATGTCAAGGAACACAACTGTGTCCTGGGCTACTGCGGCCCTCGTGGAAACTGAGAAGCCTCCTGGGCTCTCCTGTGGGAGAATTTTGCCTCTGGGCAGCAACTCTTTACTGAAATGATTGAGTTAATGTTCTCTGTCCCACTGTATGGCACGAGTGGATGCACAGAACTTCAGCTTTCTGTGGATAGCCCTCTGCAATATTATCTATGGCAAAAGAACTGCTTGAAAGAATCCTAATAGCCTCACATTCCTGCACTACTCCACAGAGCCAAGTCCTGCTCCAGCCATCACATGGATGGTGGAGCTCTCCCCCAAAACTCTGAAGTTGCCTGTGCTGTTGAAACATTAGTGCTGGGTCTTTCTGGATAATCCATTTCTCCTATCTCCCCTGTCCATTCTGTGACAGTTATGAGGAAGTGAAAAGGCCCATATACCATATATCTTAGAGAGCTGGTCATCACCACTCTGACAACTATATCCCAGTCTTTTCGCAGTGTGTGGTTGCAGGGTCGCACAAGCCAAGAGGGCTCACAGGGCTGTTCCTGACAAAAAGAGTCTGTGTTTTCCCACAAGACTGGAGGAAGCAGTGCTTGTGCTCTGCCTTGTGAATCACCCAGCCCTGAGAGCATTTCTTTTTAGGAAAGATCCTACACCTAGCTAGCCTGCCACATGTGCCTCTAGAACAACACCACCTGTGGGCAGCCTCTTCTTGCCGACAACTTTTGATACTGTGTGCATGTAACATTAAGCTTAAAAATTGATGGCATGTAGGGCATTAGTCTATAAAACACACAGGACTTCCTCTCCTAGGGTACAGCACAGATGCCATGCAAACCCCCCTGCCTGATGTGCTTTATGATATGTTCATTTTCTTTCTCTCTACGTGATGAATTCCTCCCAACCAAAAATTGGGAGGAGAGAGGTACCAAAGAAAGAGGTACAAAAATGACTGAAAAAAAGCTTTTGTGGCCCTCTAAACATTCATCATTTTTATTTCAAACCACAGGTTCCATAATGACACCAGCATTTAGTTCTGTGGAATTAATTAGTACTGGTGCTCCCAGCTTCTGTCACCTCAAGCCGTTTCTCCCTTTAGTAAAACTAATTGCAGCTCCTGTCCCTGCTACCAATACCACAAGCTAATAACTGCAGCCATTAACTGCAGCTTAAAGAAACCTCGCTTCTTTGTTCACTTCACCTGCAATCCATGAAGCATGGACCTGTGTGAACTACAACTCTCTGAAGAGTTTTATAAAAATGTTGCAAGCAATTTGTCAAAATATCTGCTGATTTCAGTGTAATTGCCTCTCCTGCCTCCCTCCAGCCACAAAGCTACTCTGCAGCCACTCACTTCAACCACCAGTGCACCTTTGTGTATCTGTGGGTTTTCCATCCTGTGCCACAGGGTGGGAAAGAGGCTCATTTTTTGTTGCTGTTGTTGTGGCTGATGCACACATGGATTTTGGCCAAGGAACAGTACAGCTGATCTTTTATAATGTGGGCTTGATGGCCAATGGCAAGAAATACCAGATCTTATAATGAAAAAAACTCGGGCTCAGGACAGTCTGTAGAGTATTAATTTGTGTGCTAGCAGGGGTTTGGAGTTGTGGAGGGTGATTCTGAGTTATTCCTCTCATGTCATGTTCACCCCAAAGGTAGTGCTCTTGGTCTCAGCTACCTTTGGACAGGGAAGAGAAAATGAGGCCCAAGGCAGCCACAGGGACTGTCAACGGAGAAGGGGAGAGCTGTCAGATTAAGAGTTGTTCACCTTGGACCTCCAGAGGGAGTGGGCACTCCAGGTGTCCTTCACAACCGGGGTCATTTCAGTAAGGACCCTTCACAGGAGAAAGGCAAAGTGCAGTGATCACGTGCTCCAAATGGATCTGAGAGCCAGCCTCAGGGGAAAAATATTTATGATTTGTGATACTGAAGAGAAATCAGAATTATTAGTTTGACCCAGGGCATGCAGTTCTTAATCCCTAGATCAGCTGCTGCAGCACCCTTTGGAACACTTAATAGGAAATCCAACTCTGGCAATGTACAAGACTGTCACTGAACGATGTCAAATACCAAATCTTTAATGAGGCTGTTCTTGTGTTTTATGGGATGCAAAGCAGCAACCTACTTTCTCCTCTGATTAAGGACATAAAGTTACTAATTTTTCAGTGTTGCATCATTTATTAAAAATAATTAAAAATATGAAAAATCCCTTAGAAGCTAAATGTGGAAAATTAAAGAAGTCTGGATGAATAAACTTATCTCCAATTAACTTAAGCTGTGCAAATCCTTTAGATGAAACATTGAAATATTTTTGAGACACTATTTGATGAAGTCTAGTAACAGCATCAGATTTTTCAGAACAATTTGATTTTCATGTTACAGATGTGTCAGCATAAGTATGGATGCACTAATCATTCTGATATAATTAACTGCCTGGTGAAATGTCTCATTAGCGTGGGGAGATACTGATGAATAATTTGTCATATTCTAATTATTCCTTTCTCAACACCCCTCTTTTTAAAAAAAATACATAATTATAAGCATTTAGGAAATAACTTGCACGTTGTTGGAAAATTCTACCTCATCATTTTGATCCTTCCAACTTTTCTGAAGTGCTTAGTTTATGCAAAGTGCTGAGAATTAAGGTGGCTATGGAAAGGTGGCTGCTGTGTGATGTTGCAGCAGTGCACAAGGTGCATGTACCATGTACACCATGGCTCTGCTCCAGGTGGACAGTATTAAATTGTCCCAAGAATTTACTCCTGTGCTTTGAATTCTTCTTCTACTTTTATTTGTATTTGATCTCAAAAACGTGTTGAAGCAGGTGCAGGGAGTAAGCAAAAATGGGAATGTGTTTGTGTGCTTGCTTAGGTACAACATTTCTGTCAGTGAGGCATTTGCACCCTGAAACAATTATAACCTTATAACAGCTTGGCTAGAACAGCACTATTAACTAATTTCTCGTCTTTCAGGGCTCTTATACACTATGTGAACTGCTAGACACAAGGAGTTGACAGCACTCATTCAGGAAAATTTGATCCAGAAGGAGAGAAAGAATTCCACCACTCGCACTGACTGCTTGGGCAGGGGTAGGGAGGCAGGTAGGGCCAGCTGACTGCTCACGCGGGGTCACCTGGTTGCAGGTGGTCTGGCTCTTGAGAAAGCTGCTGTGGTCAGCTCTGTGGGTGAACCTGTGAATCTCAGCATCTTGGAGCAGGAAATTTTTCCTAAGGGTAAATTCTCTTTAGTTCCATCTCCCAGATAAGTGGATGAGCTAAGGATTTGCTCCTTGCAGTTACATTGCAAATGAAGCTCACTCTACTTTCTTTCTCTTTATTTTCCTTTTTAAAACAGAAAAGAAATGGTTAGCCCTAATGATTCAAAACAAAACTAATAACTCTTATATTTATTGTCCAAGAGCCAAATAGATCACTTATTTAAAGGGGAAAAGAAAAGAAAAGAAAAAGAAAAAGAAAAGGAAAAGAAAAAAAGAAAAAAAAGGAAAAGGAAAGGAAAGGAAAGAAAAGAAAAGAAAAGAAAAGGAAAGAAAAGAGAAA
>WBMZ01012062.1:0-87342 GCA_013400975.1 Atrichornis clamosus | reverse complement strand
AAAAGAAAAGAAAAGAAAAGAAAAGAAAAGAAAAGAAAAGAAAAGAAAAGAAAAGAAAAGAAGAAGAGTTGGAGACTTTTCATAAATTTGCCTTAAGAACAGTGAGAATGTCTTCAAAGTCAAAATCAAATCTATTTCTTTTTTCCCTAAACTGATATTAATTTCTGTCACAATTTTCAGTCTCAAAGCTGTTCAACATGCTTTGTCAATGTAAAATGTTTCTCGTAAAATCTCAGAAGTTCTCATTATTATCACCATGGCCCTACCCTTTAATTAGCCCAAAGAGGAAGAATTTTATTCCTGAACATACCTTTTGTAAATTTTCTGAGCACAAAATCCTAAGAAATACATGGAGAATTGCTTTCTAGTTACCTTTTTTTTATTAGCCATAGTACAAATATTGTATTCTTGCACTGACTGAGGGTTCTGAGGTGATAATAATTCAAATCAAACTTATGGAGCAGAGAGTTCTTTTTGTGAACTCTGCCAACCTCTCAATTGTTTCCTAATTTTTCATCCTTCCACACTCCTGTGTGTTTCTGTGCATTTTTTTTTTGATACGTCCCACATTTTCATAGTCAATCTGAAAATAAAGTAAGTGAAAATTCAGTGGAATAGAAAAACAGCTGGTGAAGAGCAGAAAAGTTAAAAGCCTCACTCACCTGTGCTTCTGCACATATTTAATCTTTGTGAAGGAATTCAGTATTGTGAGGCAAAAGCAGAGACCGCGTGGGGGAAAATGCCTTCCAGCACATATTAATCAGCCACTCCTATCCCTGAGCTCCGAGCGAGATGGTTATGAAATGAGTTCCCTGGATCATCCCTGTTTGCATTCAGCATGTTGTGGCAGCCCATGCAGTGACAGAAGAAAGGCAATTTCTGTAATATATTCATGGCTTTTTAGAAAGCCAGCACGGCCAAGCTATTAAAATAAAGAAGAAGGACCTAGCTGGGCTTCACTCTGAAGCTGAGCCACACAGTTTAGTGTGACTTCAGTCTCTGTATTTAACCCACCGTGACTCAATTTCTTGTAATAAAATTGGAATAACAGTGCTGCCCTTCTTCACAGGAAGATTTTGAGGCTTATTTTTTTTGTGAGGTCTATTGAACAGGGAAATGTCACAATGATACACCATTATCCTCCACATCCCTCTTCAAATCTGCTCTATCTCACAAATCACCTGTGTTAATGGCTGGAATGCCAAATGCTGCTTCTGGTTGGTTTTTTCACATTTCTTTGGTTTTTTAATGAAGGTGTACAGAATTGTTTAAATGAAGTACCCAAAATAAATAAATAGGGGTTAATGCAATGACTTTTATCCACCTTTCTCTTCTATTGTTTATTTTACATTATTTTTTATTGTACTATTATTGTACTATTGTTTATTTTACATTAAAACCCTCTTGTTTCTGGCAGGGACTGGAACTGTTTGCACAGCATCTCACTACATGGTGAGTTTATCATGTGAACAATGAACTTCTGGAAAAGTTTGCATTGAATGTTTTTCATCACAGGATATACTTAAGGTTCCCAGCCAAGAAAATACCCCCCTCTAAGACAGGATTTAAATGAGTGCCCTTCCCATTAATTGTACATTTAATGTAGACTTGAAAACTTTTCCAAAGGGAAGTTTAGATGCTCTTTGTACTTTTTCTTTTTTCCTTCTTGAAGAAGGGAAAATTTTGAAGTTCAGGAGAGCTCAGACCTGTGTGTGTCAGGTGTCATAGCTAGCAAAGCAGGCTGTGGCCCCGTGCAGCTGTATTTGGGGCAGTGCACCGCAGTCAAACACCAGCTATGTCCCTAGCAGTGAGTCCTGTCTTCAAATGCAAGCTGATGTAACTGTGTTATGTGAAAGGCAGTTAAGATGAACTTTACATGCAACTTCTGGCCTTAAATAGTAAAAGAACTGATTTTTCTATTCTTTGGGAATGCTTAGGTTGTTCCTGTCATAAATAAATTGGTAATAAGTACTTTGCTGAAGTATCCTCATGACTCAAGTAGGAGGCTTTGCCAACCTACTTGAGAATAAATGCCATCCTGGTTTTCATTACTGCAATAATCTGTTTGCTCTGAGAATTTCATGATGGCTTTATTTGTAGATTCAACATAAAAATACATCCTCATCACCTGAAGGTGATAGCATAACTTTTAATAGTATATAATAGCTGGGAAATAAGCAGCTGAAGCCTACTGGAGACTTTGAATTCTTCTCTGAGTCTGACAATTTGGTGCCTGTCTATATGGATGGAATTGAATTTACTCTTCATTCTCTTTTGAGTTTTGATTTGCAGGCTGGCATTGTTTGTCATAGCAATCCTGCCTATGTAGTTCATATCACCTATAGTTATTTCCCAGTTGATTGCTGTGGAAACAAATGTCATATCAAAACTAAAGGACTGTATTCCAGGTACAGCAGATGCAATATGTGATCCCTTAAGAAAGGCAATGTGCTGTGAGAGGGATTTGTCTGGCAGATGATTGATGTCTCGACTCCGTAGCTTGGCCCATTTGTGCCCAACACAGCACTAATGACAGAGAGAAAAGATTAATTTAAACCACTTTTCTGTGCTTTGTTGTTTTTTTTTTTTTTCCCTGTGGAGAGGTATTTTAGGATAGCTTAAAGTGTCCTTCAACTCTTTCCCATCATCTTATGACCCTTGGGAGCTGATCTGACAAAGAGAGAACTGTCTTTGGCATTGCCTCAGCCCTGCTTCCCAGGGCTTTATCTGCATAGAAAGGATGATCAAGGAGTCCCTTCGGCTCGTTCATTGCGCTGCAGGAGAGCTTCAAAGAAACCAAAGGGAGAACTGCCTTTTGTTTTTCTGAGCTGAAAACCTGTTCGGTTCTGCTGGGTACTATTCAGCAGGTGAGACTGTGATGTAGCAATTCCTTACCCCACAGAAAAGGGTCAACAGAAATTGCTATTAATTCAAATAACATAACAAATTTAACAAGTGGCTCTAGGTAGAAGGAAAGAAAGAAACATTTGAAGGAATTACAAGCTTAGAAAGAAATGTACTGAACTTGCATGACAAACTAATGATTCTTTCAAACTACCGGTAAAAATGATAAAAAGACATTCAACCAGAAAAAACCCCAAAAAACCAAATATCCACCCTCACCCCAAAAATGCATAATATGTGTTTTGCTGGAGATTGGCGGATGTATTTGAGGTGACTTGAAATAAAGCAATTTGACAGGTTTGTTTCTGTCAATAAACTGAAAAAAAAAATCTTAAAGGAGAGTTTTGGTTCTCCTGCCTCTTTCTTGTATTTACTAGGCCATGTGGCAGAGTGATATTTTAACTATCTTTGATGATATTTTATGATAAAATCCTCCAAGCTGCAATATTCTTTTTTAATTGCCTCCATACATTGCACTGAACCCCCTTCCCTGCCTTTTCAGTCCTCTGTTCCACAGCTATCAGATCCTACACTTTTAGTAGTATATCCTATCCCTTGTTGACCAGTCCTGATCCACCTAACTAGTGTGCAGCATGTTAGTCTTTGTTTCTTGCACAGCCTTAGGAATTAATCTTGATTAGTTTTTTCAAAGACACCAGAAATTAAAGGGTTATAAATAATTATACAAATTTTATAACCACATTCTACTTGGAATATAAGCTAATTGAAATAAAGATGTCCTTGTTTGTACAGTGGAGTTTACACTATGAGGTGTTAATCAGTCATAAAGGCCTTAAATGTAACGTTTGAAGGTATGATGACATAGAAGAAACATTTCTATTTTCCATAGAAAAAAATGAACATTAATTACAAACTGTGCACATATAATGGTCTTTCAGAATTCTCCATGCTAGTGCTTTTATTAAAAACCAAAATACAGAAGGGAAAAAAAGACTTTTTATGACTAGTGAGTTTTGCATTACCACTGCTGGCCTCACCAAACGGGTCTGAAAACTGGAAATAGATCTCAGGAGTGAAAATGGATCTGATACAAACCTCTTATCCACCAACCCTCATAGACTGTGTTTGCAGCAGAAGGATTTAACTTGTAATGCAGAGTGGGTGCAATTTTTAAACTCTGGAAAGGGACACTTAGAGGAGTTTATCTAGCTTTGCTCTGTGCAGTTCCTTTACATGAAGTGCATTAGACTCTCAAATTCTCTCCCTATGTTGTGAAGAAGCATGAACAGTGTCTTTTTATTTACAGCACATCAAAATTCTTAGACATGAACTTGGGCTTTGAATGTGTCTTTGTGTGTGAGTTCTTTCCCAACATGTTTCTGAACCCCACAGGAAGATTAATAAGTGAAGGAAATCATGCTGGCTCTCCCAGAGAATGACATATCTCTGGTGTTTGCTTGATTGCCCCTTCTCCCCAATCACCTGTGTTTGCTTGAATAGTTGTGCTGTTCCTAATGGCTTTGTTTGGTGTTCCAGACTGATGTTGCATCAAATTATGTGCTTGTTTGTTTGTTTTCTGCAGGAGTTCTCTCGTAAATTAGCAACAGTTAATGGGGAGTTAAACCATTCTCAAACTTGACTGTCAAATTCACCCAGTAGGGGAAAAAAAAGACCTTTGGTGCCAATTGACTGTTACATAAACATACCCCAGGGATCACTGAGAATGACACATGAGGAGTGGTAGCCATCAGGGAAAGAAGTTATTAAAAGTATTTCATAACTAGCAAAGCACAAATCAGAGCCTCTTTTCACCCTTTCAAAAATAATTGCCTCCCTTCATTGCACTGGGTCATGCTGTCTGATTTGTTACTGGCGTTTAGAAGTAAATATATCAACTTTTGGGTCCATAATCTCACTGTGGTGCTCCCAGTGGAATCACTGATGATGGAAGGAGGAAAGGTGAAGTTATACACAACTCTCTGGCAATTCGTGTCTTAAATTTGCTCACTTGAATTACTGTGAACTGGATCAGGTACAGAATCAGCTGGAAATGAATGAGCTGCAGACTTGTCTGAACCATTGTTCAAAGCTGTAACTGATGATCTTCATTCTCAAATGTACAGAGAAGTTACTTGTCTTTAATACCTCGTTTTCTCTTGCATTTTTTTGTCAGGGAGCCCAAAACATGATGAAACATTGTTCAATCAGTGCTGCTAGGCCTATCCAGAGTAGAACAGGAGTGGGAACCTCACCTGAAATATTCTCTAATCAAGAAATACAGACATGCCTTCAGTTCAACTTATGAAATATGCATTGGCTGTCATGGGAGATGTGCATTGATAGTGTCATGTACATCTTAGCCTCATTTTGCCAATGGCAGGGTTTGAGAGAGAGCTTGCCTAATCAGGTAAACTCCTCACCCTTGAAGCAAACTGAAAATATAGATCCATTTTAAGATTTATCAATTGCTGAATTAAAATTCTACCTCATATTCAGAAAAAAAAAAGAAACCACCAAGGTTTCTTTATTATGAACTAACGTTTTTGAGTATGTGTGCCAGTTTCAATCAAATATCTTTCTCAGCTACTCTCAGCAACATTGTTGCTTCACAGATTGGGAAAACTGTCCTTTTACTTTCCAATTTATGACTAAACTGTGACATAGATTTTCTGCAGCACTGCTTCTGCCACACTTTTCAGCTTGTTCTTGCAACTAGTAGTTTATAGCAGTTTAAGACACTCACTATATAAAGTGAACATCTAACGTGTCTGTAAGGTTTAATGTTTGCAAACAGTGTCTTGAGTCCTGGTTTTATATTTCTCAAGGAGGGTTTGGAAGAAACCTCTTCCCTATCTTGAGTAAAAAAGAAAGTTGAATAAAGTCACATAAAATGTAAGATAGATTATGCCTTCAGATTTGACAGCTTGTGCATCACTGAGATGATTCTTTATAAATTAATGAATCATAGACCTCCTAAACATAACACGTCTTCTACTCTAGTCTCTTCTATTGCTCAGTGAGAAAGGTTAAGTACTGGAGATGTTTTATGCAAGCCCGGATCATTGGCATGGGCTTTACAGTTGTACTTTTATTAAAGCAGTAGTTTACAAAGAATGGCATAACAACATGAACAACCTCAAGATCATTATCTAAGCAGTCCAGCAATTTTGTTTGGGGGAAAAAAATCCTGTCATTGATCAAAATTAAGGGATTTATGATTGTGATAACACTTCAAAATTTTACAAAAATGCATTGTGAACCAAATAAAGAAGGAAAACCAGAGTTAAAGAGTTCAACCTGATATTTTTTGTACTTTACTGTACTTTCACCAGTATGTCCATATATTTCTTGTACTGGGTAGTGCAGGACTGGACACAGTACTGCAGGTGTGGCTGCACCAGTGAAGAGTAAAGGACAAGGATCATCTCCCTCGACCTGCTGGCCACCTCCTAATGCAGCCTGGAACACAATTATCCTTCTTTGCTGCAAGGGAATGTTGTTGGCTGGTGTGAATGACGGTTTTTCCCTTTTCTTTTTCTTTTTTTTATTTTCTCCAGACAGTGAAACAGACAAATAAACAGACAAGCAAAAAACCCAAACCCCAGCTTTTACAGAGATGTCAATTCTTTCTCTAAAAAGGCATTGACCTGATAACTATTATCTGAGTAGATTGTTTTAGCTATAAAGATACTCATAAATTTCAAATGCTGTATTAGCACTCTTCTAACAGGGAAGTGCCTCAGCTGTGTCTCTTACTAGCTCATAATTTTCTTTGAACAAAATGTGTGCTCTAGACTGTGACTGGTGACTATGATAAATCAAGTGGTCTTAGCTGAGGCACCTGATGGATCTCATGAATCTTCCTCTAGGTCACCAGTATCAGCCTCAGACAGCAGAGTTAACTTCATGAATGCAAGTTACAAGTATTAGTTGACTATTGAATGGCCTCTGCAAAATAATTGAGCTTATTTCAGTCTAGATTTAAGAGCTTATATCTCATAAATATGTACACTGGAGAAAGTTGCAGTTGTATTCTCTTCATCCTAGATGACTGAAGAACAATTAAATCTAGCTTCGATTAATTAAAAAAAAAATCAGCTACAACTGTTACAGCATTATAAATTTTTATTAAGGCCTTTGTCCAAATTCTTGTTGAGGGATATTTTTGCTCTTGTTTCTATGATTAGCTGGAAGATAAATGATTTAACTTCTGTGTACATCTAAGGTGACATGTTATAATTTATAGAAATACCAGTGCAGTGAAATAACCCAAACACAAATGAATGTACTGACAATTCCTATGTAATTACTTCAAAGCTGTCACTTTTCCATGTGTGCTCAGTGCATTAGTGCATAACAAATGTGAAACGGCCCAGTAATCAATATTCCTTGTCAAGTACAACTATATTGCCAAGGACTTATTAGCATGTTATTTCTTCGGATTTTTTGTCTTCTGTATTTTTAATTAATTTAAGTGCATTTCATTACCACTCTTAACATATAAAACTGCATTCCAAGTTGGATCCTCAGCAAATTCTGGTCAGAGTGACTCCTTTCTTTGGCAACCTGTATTTAGAAAGCTTGGTAACAAACAATGTAATTTACAGAACCTTATGGGAAGAGAAATCTTGTTGAGATTCTTCTTGGTAACCCAACAGAGGCACAGGCTGTGCTGGATTGCTTAATTTCTTATGTGGTCAATGTATATAAGAGGAAAAGAACAATGGCTGTATTTACTGAAGTGCTCCACTGAGTGACTGAAAGGACAGTTTTGTGAGGAATATTTTCACCAAAGTAAGGCAGTGTCTTATCAGCCTGTCTAAATTTATCTCTGTGATAGCCAGCTGTTCTGTACAATGCATTTCCTCTGTCCATGAGCCTGGAGAATGTGCTCTTCCTTTGTCAAGCTTTCGAATCCATTCCATTCAGGAATAGATGCAGATTAGAAATCTTCCACAGGACTGTAATCCACGCAATCCCCTCAAAATTGCCTCTCTTTTAGCTGCTGCTCAGTCTTTATTTCTATCAAGTCACAGTGTTTGAGAACTTAGAATTTAATTTTGTTGAGAGATGATACAGAATTATATCACAGCCATCCTTTGGCTTCACAAGGTAATTTGTGAAATGAACTATTTTTTTCTGGTGCTTGCAGAGGAGTTAACACTGTTACCATCAAGCACTATGCTACTGTCATAGAAAAGTTAAGAAAAGTGTTTAGACAACAAATAAAGCCTGTAGTTTATTGAGTGGAATGGCTGAAATTCAGTAAACATATCGTCTGCTTCACTGTATGAAGCAAACAAAAAAAGCACTGCACCCAAGGTTTTCAATAATCCACACCCTCAAAGGTGCTTTGCCTGGAAACAAAAGGCAAAAAACACAGAAAAAGCAACAATCAATGAGAAAATTCTGGCAGTCAACTCCCCTTGAAACTCATCCTTTTGGCCTCTGCGTCTGGGTCCCTTTCCTCTTGCTTTTTTATGTTTCCTTCCTAGAGACCTGTGGGGCATCACACTGTGAGCAGGGACATGCCAGGAAGAAAGGTCTAGGGAATGCATTCCCCATCAAAGTAAAAATGGACTAGAAGGAGACAGCAAACATTTTCAAGGTCTTGAGGACCTGAGTCAGGGAAAGCGGGAAGGACCCATTTACATCCAGTAGGAACACCACAGGCTCAAGAGGTGCCCCCAGGGAAATAACAAGTGATCACTGATCTCTGGAGAAACCATCTCCCATGGATGGTGGTGAGCTCTGGCACCAGCACAAGCAATTATCACACAGAAGAGAACACAGCAGCTGGTGAAAAGAGGCCCGTGGAGGTGCTGGGTGTCTGTCTGCAGCCGCTAATTTTGTGTAGCTGGGTAACACAGCTCCAAAAGCAGTGTTCAGTGCGGGCTGCTGCTGCTGCAGAGGGCTGTGTTTTACTCCTTCTTTCAGCTCCAAGTTGGCTTTCAATTGCTACCCTAGATAGAATAATGCTGGTGTTACTCTTGTGTATATGATTGGCTGTTCACTTTAAAGGTTGTAATCCTAAAATGGAGCTTTTCCAAAGAGCTTAAGACGTTTCCTATACTATATTAAAACCTTACTCCTGTTTTCCCTCCACAGAAATTACTGAATCTTTAAAAATTCATTATTGTCAGTGCACTAAAGAGGTAGGTGTTTCTACAGAGAAAACATTTGTGAAACATTTACACGTAAAAACAGCCAGAATCAAGTATGTGAACTTTCTATGGAAAATACTGAAATAAGTTGTAAATTTTGCAATCTTTGCATTATGCTTGGAGTAATTTTATTCTGATTTTATGCTCTGTGTTTATTGAAAAGCATGTGAGCATCAAATTTTAGCCTTGTAACTGATTTTTTTAATTTCTGAAATTTTCTAAACGTGAAGCCATCAACGACTTTTGTTTTTATACAGGTAATTGATAAATTCTAATTTTGTTGCATGATTGTATAAGACTGCTTTTTGCATATGTAAAGTCTTATTTCACTTATTCAGTTAAAAAATTACAAGCTCGGTTAGAAAAAATGAAAAAATGCATTTTTCCTGAAAAATGTTGTCTGCTTCTACAGGCAAGTCCTTTTGCTTTTCAAGCGGAAGGGATCATGAAAAATAGTAACAAAGTGGGAAAAAAGCATATTATGACAACAGAAGCAAGGTTTTTAATCTAAAAAAAGGAAAACCTACCCACTCCCAAGTGTTTCAGTTGTGAATTGCACAAAACCTTCAGAGAGAATAGCGAAAAGATGAAATATGGTTTCATTATATGGGAAACAAATGATCACTGCACAAATGTCGAGATATATTTTCAAACTCCATTTTGACCATATTGGTGGGTTTTGCTTTACCGCTGGTTTTTATGCTTTGCTTTAAATGAAAGTTTTAAATAGGGTCAGCACTAAGGGCACGGGATAATTTATTTATGTGCATATACTTAAATAGAAGCACTCTAGCTGCCAGTGACTTTTGTCAAAGCTCAAGCTGAATGCAGCCAGGACCTGAACCAGAACGCAGAGCTGTGTGTGCCAAGGGTGCACTCGTGTGCCCTGTGAGCCGTGGGATCCCAGGGGAACACCCAGGTGTGTGAGAGCGTGGCTGTTGGGCCTAAGGTGAATTCACAACTATGACGGGTGCAAAGAGGTTCACCTAGGAGGATGGGGGGAGTGGTAAAAAGGACCACACAAGCTGTTTGCCCTATTGAGTAATCTAATCAGCATGAACTTCTGCTGATAAGTCAGGGAATCAATCTTTTCCAGACTCCAAATACATCACTGGTGCAGTACCCAAAGAAGAACTGTGTAGAATCAAAACCTAGTGATCACAGCTAGGAAAGCGATGGGTTTGCACTAAACCTGAGCACTCGAGTAAAGGAATGAACTTTCTCAGACAATCTCTGCAAATCTACCCATATTTCTGTTAAGATACTTGCATGTAGTCCAGCCTGGAAGGGCTGAACCTGCAGCTCAGGGGCTCACAGTGACACCCAGGTGCTGCTCCAGACTGCGAGGCTGGCGTGTCCTGTCTGCAGCAGCTGAGAACACCAACAGCCCTACCACAGGGGTGTCGGCAGGGGCTGTAAGGCACGAAATTCTAATGGGTATCTTAAGACAAAGATAGCACCCAGGCTCTGTAAATTCTAGGGCTTTCCAGGGTTGAAGTCTTCCCAAGTGGTTTATGACTAGCAGAAAACTCTTGGACTGACCCTGAGCCTGGGCCAGCACCTTTCATTGCCTGGAGTGGGGAGGCATCTCTCATCCCATGGAAACTTCACTAGCACAAACACATGTCTGGCATCTAAAAATATTATATCCCTACTTTTCCATAACTTATGTTGACACTCAACCTTTAAGCCATGTAAATTGAAGAGCACTTAATTATAGTGAGAACATTTTGCAGTGCTGCTATGCAGTCACACAAAAAGCACAACTTGCTACCTTGGTAAAGCTTGAAGACAGTTTCTTATTCTCCTTTCCGCTGATTATGTAAATGTTTGTTGTCATTATGTTAAAAAGGGATTTTTCCAACTCTCTTCTTAATAGTTTTCTTAATCCCCACCAACATTACTGCCAAACAAAACACGCATTTGATATATTCAGGGACTTAATGATGGAGTCTGGAGGGATTTCAGGTGTCTCTATTTCTGGGTTAGATAGCTTGAATTAACTTTTAAAATAGTTTGCAATTTCTCAGAAGGGGCTGACAGTCATCCTTACTTAAAGTTTCTTCTGTTAAGCGTTCAGAATTATGTTTACTTTTTCAGAAAAGCACTTGTGACACTAGTGTATTTTACTTCATATACAGGTACTTCTTTGCACAGGACTCCACTCATCTGAGCTTGTAAACTGTAGCCCCATGACCAAAACATCCTTTTTGGACATTTGTGAACGTGAATAAAATAGATCTGCACAAAGATTTCAAGGAAGGTGAAAATCATTCTTGAATTCTCTGCGTTCTAATAGCAATTTTGTTGTGCAGTCTGCTGTAATAATGAACATGCTTTTTTCAGCCTTGACACAAATCACACCCATCTTCCTCAATATCTTCTGGTTTAGGATGATTGCTATTTTTCATATTTCAGGTGCTGAAAAATTCATGTGCAATAAGCAACTGTTCTTTTGGATTGTCAGAAATTATTAGTTTTTTGCTGAAGCTTCTGTACAACTGGAATCTCACTTTTACAATATCTCTAACTTTCAGCAAACTGGATGTACAAAAGTGTCTCTTAAGAAAATACCAGTAACATTTCCAACACATTGACCTTTCATGTGTGGAGCATAAAATCACCCTTCCTTTCCTTTGAGTTCCAGGTTAAGTAGCCAGTGGTTCAGAATAACCAGGGTAGTACAGATTTGAGAGACTGGGTTTTTTTGCAACAGATCTAAGGGAGTGTAAATCCTGTGGCCCCTGAAAGAAGCAGGCAAACACCATGGCAGAGGTGAGCTGCAATCTGAATGACTCTTACCTCCTGCAGCCACTTCAGCTCCTGTGCCGTGGGAAGCAACACAAACACAGCTTTCTGCCGAGCTGCCAGCCACAGCTGTGGTGAAAACCATGGTTATAATGGGCAGGAAGCGTTCGCATTGGATTGGTTTCCTTATTTTTATCTGCAGTCTCCATCCCCATCTAACTGTAAGCTGCTTGAGGCAGTGAACCAGTGTGATTTCCGAGTGGCTGAAGCCATTTGGATTTCAGCCTTGTGTCCCGTAACTTGCTCAGGGTGTCCATAACCAGCTGGCAATGCCTGGCCTGTTAGACCTTGTTAGTGAAAAGGGATTATGAGCGTAATACCTCACATGGATAGCAGAGGCACTGATGAGGGGTAAGTGGTCCTGATCATGTCATGGGCTGCAGTGACAGAGCTGGAGGTGCCACCACTTGGGGCACAACACTGCTGTGCAGCAGAAACTACAGGCTTTGGATGATGTCTTGTTGAAGTGACTGATGTTTCTAGACAGAAGGATGCAGCAAAACTGTAATCAATGCTGCTCTGAATGCCGTGTGCCTGTTTCAGTCTGTCAAGCCTTTTAGCAGGAACTGGGCAAATCTATGCTAAATTGTAAGATTTTGCTGTTATATGGTGCCTTGCCCTCATAAATGGTCTGAGATGATCATAATCCCACATCCTCCAACATGTCCCTGAGTACCCCCTGTGGAATGGACTGCAAGAGACACAAAGTGTCAGAGAGAGAGGAATCAAGCCGCTTGACTTTGATGTGTGCAATGGACTTTGCAGATGAGTTGATTTTCCATGCAGCAGTATCAGCTCCTCTGTTGGTAACACCCACATTATGCCTGTGCAGTGGCCCACACCTTCTTTATGAGATGATTTTACCTTCCCACCCATCAATGGGGCCAACAAGAGAGGATGTCTCTACAAGTAGAGGAAGTTTGTCTGCTAAGTTAGCACTAAGCTGCAGGGCTCTGCCATAGCAGACCTTACACAGACATGTAGTACATTCTGCCATCCTAAGTCCAGAGAGCAGCTGCAATGGAAGACAAGCATGGATGAAGGTGCAGAAGATAATAAAGAAAAGACATAGTTGTACCATGCAGTTAGAACTGAGTACCATGCAGTACCAAACAATGCAGTTAGAACTGAGATAGCATTAATAAAATTACGTATGACTGAATCTTGACTATTGCTGAGAGACAAATGTGCTGCTAACTTTCTGTAATATAAATGCCAGGTGGCAGCCATGCACAAGTGAGGGCATAAGTTTTGTGGATAGGAAAAACTGTGGCTGCAGCAATGACGACAGTGCAGGAGTTTGTAGAAGCAGAAACCATATACTCTTGTATCTCACTGTGTCTCTTCCTCACTCTTTGGGAGATGCTTTTTGCCACAGTAGTAGGGGGGCTCTTGGGCTGGCATGTGTCCTGGGGCATGGTGCCTGACAGGGTCCCCCATGAACCACAGGCAGTGCTGAGTTCTATCTTTGCTCCACAACAAATCCCAGTATTTGGGAGCTTGAAATGTAAAGCGAGTAAATAGACCTTTTAAACCAAAATTTGAGAGCATCCTCTATTCCTGTTATATGATAAGGTATAATTGCAACAGAATCATGTTTTATTAACAGTATCAGAAGGAAACTTCTTCCTTTCCCTCTTCTGTGTCCCACAGCATATGGAAAACATTCAGACAGGCTAGGAAAGAGGAGCAGTTGAAAGTGCTTTCATCCATATGAGCAATCTCAATGAACTGAGCACTGAGCCCACTAATACACAGAGCTTTTTTAGAAGAATGATCAATCAGAGAAACAGCAAATTGTGCATAAGCTTTAATCCTTTCCTCTGATGAAAAGGATTTTGACATGAGGAGTCTCAAGGCATCCTAAACATCCCACTGTTAGAAGGATAAACAATAACTGCTTTCCATTCTACCACAAATATTCTGCATAGCTTTGCAATGTATGGGAACTTACCCAGGACTCGGCAACAGAATTATTGGGTTTTGTCAGACTTTTGCCCTGACTCCTATCTTGTCTTCTGTGAGAGATGGTTCCTGTGCTGGTTGGTCTTGACACGTTTTTTACACAGATACAATTCTCACCAACTGTGTGGTCAGTAGAACTTTCTGTGGTAGCTGAATGGATGACAATGGCCCTGTTAGAGAAGACCTGTTAGAGTATTTCTCAGACCTGACCTGCCTTATGAGACAAGACAGAATCATAAACCTTATTTTTTCTTCACACCAGAAGTCTGTCTGGAGGACATTTCACAATCTAGTTAATAATGCAAGTTCGTGAAAGATATATCAGTGCTATGGGAAAATTGGCCTGTAGTCTTACATCAGATATGGCAAAATCACTGCATGAGTTTAGTAAAGATCTAAAAGAATGGGTAGAGATAAAATATATATAATAATATATGTTTTGTATGACACAAAAGGAAGCTTTATTTAGTAAAACAAAAAAGGACCACATTGGACACATGTATTGTAGGGAGTTTGTTTTAATCAAGAAAAATTCTTCAGACTTAGTTCACCCATCTGGACTATTTTTCTTTTTTTTTTTTTAGTCACAGTGCTTGGTTTCATTATGATGTTTACCCTCTCACAGAACTCTAACATCTTTCTGGAATCAGCTGTAATGTGACAATTTTCCAATACATGAAGTCCTATCCAAAGAAACAGCTTTAAAATTTGTCACTGCTTTTACCAGTAATCAAGCAGCCACATCACAAATGAACCAAGTTTCAAGATTTTAACCCATAAAGTGTCACAAGGATTATATATTCCCACAGCATACACTGAAGAGCCACATTTAATACCTGCTTGTATTTCTTTGCAAGTTTTTGGTACTAGTCTATGGGATTATACAACAAATACCATAATTACAGTTGTGATAATGCTAACCTGAAACACATCACTTAAATTTTGCCTATTTCTGGGCTCCTTGGATAACCTGGTGCTGGGAAGAATTTCTTTCACCAGATCAGATTGACAGCTGCAATGCTAGGGAAGGGACTGTAGAGGAGAAAGGGCTGTTTTATTTTGAAATGCAGTGTGGCTTTTTTGTTTTGAAAGGTGTTAAAATCCCACACTTCAGAGTGGGTCTGGGACTTTGACAAGTTCCCTGCAGGTGGAAGTGCATCAGACTCTGACAATGCCCTGAAGTTCTTTGCTCTCTTCCCACGGTGTTTTTTGATTAAGAGGTGCCACTACAAGACTCACTTGTTACCCTGTGCTAGCAAGCAACCTGTGGCTTATGGTGCATGGAGCCAAGGGGAACTGCTGCTCTGCACAACCAGCTCAATCTCATGATCGTGAGGGAAGTGATTTTATGGTAGAGCTTTCCTCCCTTAGTGCCGTGTCCCCCTGAATGCCTTTTAGGGAGTTTTATCTTTCTTCTCTAACATCCTTCAAAATTAAGGGACTAAATATGTCCAAGTGGATGTCTACTTAGTATTTTGTCCTCTCCTCTCAGAGAATTCCTTTGCAAAATGAGCACACTTGGAGCTTTGCTTTGCAGGAGCAGGAATGATGATGAGGAGAGGCACAAAGCAGAACAAAAGTTTGGTTATGACTCTCCCTCCTCTCCTCCTTCTCAACCCCTACAGGGTTCAAACTCTGCTTCCTTCTCTTTCATCCCTCAGTTGGATTTCAGGGGAAATTTCAATGCAAAATGCATAGAATTTCTAGTACCTTACACTGGAGTACCTTTGATAATAAGAGCAATCTCAAAAAATTAGCTATTAAAAATCACTCAGTGTCAGAGGGAAATTAATGACCAGAACAGTATTTGTAATAAAAATAAACTTTCCTGGACTACAAAGCAAAACAAATATAAGCAATTAGGTCTATTGAAAGTTGTAGCCATGTAATTTCTGTTATTTTGGTAAAATATGAAATAATAAAGATATTTAAAATTTGCAGATTTTACTACAGTCAGAATTTCTGATCATAGTACTGATTATTGAAGAAATTATTTTAAATGAGAAGGAAAAAATCATAAGACTTTTGATCACTCTGAAACATTTATTTTCTGCCTTCATATTTGCTTAGCTGTTGAAAGATTTGCTCTGGGCATAGGTGCAGCAAGGCTACTTAATACAATTGTTAGTTATACTATAAATGAGCAAATAATTTCTTTCCTTAAGGAAGATGAAGCAAAGAATAAAATATGTACTTCCAAAAGATAATGAGAATTTAGACAACAGCTAATGAAACTTGAGAGAGGAGTGATGAATCACAGAACTCTAAGTCATAGAGGAGAGCTGCGTAAATCACTGGAGTTTTTCAGTGTACTGTCAGTTCTGAAAAATGAGGAGAAAAGAAGAATTGTTTCAAGCTAAACTCAAATGTGTTGTTTATCTGTAGTCAAAAAAAAAAGGAAAACAAAAAAATGGGTTTGCACTTAGAAATATGAACACAAAAGCCTTGCATTTGTTCCGAACTTAGAGATTTCATTTTGAATTTGAATGCACAACTAGTGCTGTGCACCTTTCCATTTTTTAGAAAGGGAAAGAAATCTTAGACATAAACACTTATTTATAATGGACTTTGCAGTTTGTATGCCAATATATATGTATCTGTTTTCCCTGGTCTGTCAGATGTAGGATGCAATGAATGATTGAGGCTCAGTTCTGTCATTTTTTGCTTATTTGAAAAGATACAACAGGCCAGTAGAGACCTTTTATAGATATGTAGGCTAGCAGTTAACTAGACAGCATTAGACTCCACAATTTTCAGGTATTTTGAAATGACCATAAATACTGATTGCATTTTAAAAAGCTGCCTTATCAATTTCCAGTGCTGCTGTTTTAATGTGAGAATTTAACCTTGTAAAGAAAAGACCAAATGGGTTCAGTTCCCTCTGGAGGAGTCACAGAGCTAAGAAGATGGTCTGTAATTTCTCTGTAAAACAGTGAGTTAAACATGGTGTGTGTCAGCTCTCAGTCTTTAAAGCATTATTTCTTCAGCCAGCAGGAGCCAGTCATCTCTTGCTGCATTTAATTGAAATATTTACATAGATATCAGCGGTCTTGGATCAAGTTCAGAAGGGGATACCAATGGGTGTCATGCTACCACCTTCTTCAGAGATTATAATTTTTCTAAATATTAGATATACGTTAAGTGAAATAAAACTATATACATATTAGTTTCCTATTACAAGAAAAAATCTGTTAGATGTCTATGAATTACAGCTAAACCATCACCTGGAGATTATACAATTGGCAATAGATATTTACATGTGAGAAGAAATTCTGGAATGAAGACAAGTAACCATAAGAGGGGGAAAAAAGGAAGAAATGAAAGTGATTGTCTTTCAAAGTCAAATCAAAGTTTTTTTCCTGTCAAAGAAATGGATATATTGGAAAGACTGTCAGAGAGCTAATATAAAAAGAACTTACTAATTTGGAAAATATATGCAAAGACAGTTGCAAAAACTGTCAGCATTAGGCATCCCACCCGTGCCTTTTCAAGGAGAATGTATAAAGTCTGAGGTTACTTATTAAATACAATAATTAACTGGACCCTGTGGGAAAGTCATACTTAAAAACAGGCTCTTTCCTGTCGCAGTTGTCTTCCTCAAATAACTTTGTGACTGCATGGTAAACTTTACTTTCTTATTGGCACAGAGCTAGCTAACTGCACATCAAATTGGGATGCTATTTGAACTCACCCTCTGTGAGATCAAACACATCAGGCATCCAGAAACAGCTTCCAGAAACTGGAGCTGGATCCCGTGGTGCAATGCCTGGCAAAAGCTCTTGCCATTCAACAGAGTGACACATTAACACTGTGGCAATCTCTGTAATACATGGAAATCCACATCCCAGACCACATTTGAACAGACTCCTATGAGATATTGAATAAGGAATTCCCTTGCTAAAAAGCAAGTAATTAACTGCCGTTAGGAGGTGACCTAACATTTGAATTGAAATGTTTGCTATTTATGTTAATGATATTTGGGCCTTTAGATAAAAAGCTGTCACTGAAGACAAACTAGTTGTGCTCTGCACTTTTGTTCTGTAATTGTGCATAATAGAGATGACTAAAAATGCCTGAAACCATTTGCTAAATTCAAATTATTCACATGGACTTCTGCCATAGGCATAATTTTGTTTCCTTTTTTGATAAAAGAAAATTGAGTATTCCGGGTCCTGTACATCAATGTGTATAGCTTGCCATCAATGAAATTAACCTCTTCCTGAGCCCATGCTTTCCTTCTTGCATGAAGTTATCCTTGTGTTTTGGTTCTGGATTGTCTTTCTGGAGCTAGACAGACAGAGCAAGAGTGGTAGTTGAATTCTTTTTCATTCTAGGAGAGCACAGAAGAGTTATAGTCACTGGAGAATGAATCACTCGTCCATTTGAGTAATGTCTTACTGTTCCTTCTCAACTGGTACTTGGTATATGAGCTGAAGGATGAGGGTTGTATGCTCCCTATATTTATCTAGCCCATGCATCAATATAAAGGTCAATTCCTTTTTATAAACACTCTTAAATTTATCCTGGCAATTATTTTGTGTCAGTGGGCAGGGTACCTCAGCCATAACTATATAAAAAGTACTTTTATTGATCAACTTCAGTTTATATATTGTTTTACTGAACTCCTGCTCCTTCTTCTTGAGAAATGAGGACAGTAGGTGTTGAATATCTGATTTACATTCTCTGTATGTTCACTAGAAACTTCTGCTAGTATCCTGAAATGCCCGCTTTCACTCATGTCTTCACTAAACTGAACAGACCCAATCTTTTAAGTCTCTCTCTCTGTGGAAATCACTGTGTTTTCATTATGTATTATGCATAATATTTTGTCAATCCTCTTTCCACCCTTCACCTTCAGCATGATCTTTTCTGAGACATGATGAAACTGAATGAAAAATGTCAAGTAGTATCTCACAAGCAATTTGTACAGTGATGTTATGAACTTCTCAGTATTCATTTCCTATTCACCCTTTGTGCATCCTAACAACTTCATTTACATCTGATTCATTCTAACAATTGTATTTACTCCTTATGCTGCACACTAAGTAGCAGTTTCACTAGGATATCAGATGTGGTACCACATTCATTTTCTGGCTTTTAGATTTTTTTCAAAGGATCCAAGAATGTGTGAGTAGAGATTATTTCCTTGTGCATTATAAAGCATTAGTCAACAATAAATTTCATAGCTGAATTATTTCCCATGAATAATTTACTTGATGCAGTTCTTTCTTTGAATATCTATTTTCTATTTTGATAAAGAATTTGTCATTGTTAATAATTCAGCTAACAGTTTATGTAAACACATTTCAACCTTCAATTGTTCACCTATTGTTTATTCTGACTAGCCGTTTTTCATTGCTTATTATTTGCACTTCTTGATTGGCTAGTCAAGTCAAAATTGTTGCTGTTCCAGTCACATTAATAACTCTTTTAGTCAGGGACTTTCTCTAAAGAAAGTCTGGAATTGTATTTCCATGAATAGAAACGCCAATACGTTTTTTTTTTGTGATTGGAAGCATTTATATAAAAAGAGAAGACGTATAAGTTTTTGAAGAGTGTTGTCAGGTGCGTCAGCAGCTGTTTGTCAGATACAGTGCTGGAGAAATCTGATATTGGAGAAGGACAAGGTGGCACCAGTAAATTAACAGTGAATCTCAGAATGCGTATGGGAATATTTTAGATTGACAAAGCTGGAGAGCTGACAACAGATACAGAGCTCAATATTCTATAGTAGCAGTTAGTGAAAAAATGTGACGATTGCTCTGAAGAAGTGAGTTCAATGGAAAATTTTCTGATGAAAATGGTTTTTGCACTAGGATTTAAACAGAGGACACAACCTGATAGAAGGATTGGTATTCAGTCAGAACAAGGCAGTGAGAAAAAAATGAAAATATCTGGAAAATTTAGAAGAGATTGAACCAGTAGAGACAGGAATGCTTTGATAAGTTTAAGCTTTAGCATCTGTTTTAAAACCAATTTTAAAATTAGCTTTCATATAGCTAAGCAACTTTCAAATTAAATACTTTATAGAGAGGAGGGTAATTGTTATTTAATGTAAAAGTAGGTAAAGAGACTGATGCCAGCAAACACAGCCAAATGAACTCCTTAGAAATTAATGGCATAATGTTTAATGAAGATTTGAGGCAAATCCTATGGTGGATAGCAGGGATTGATAGTTCTAGCAGTCCTTGTCTGATCCCAAAGGCATACACAGTCTATGTGCACCTCAGCTTTTGGCACTGCCATGTCCTGGTCGCTTGAAGTTTTGCATCGGGCTTGAGCACAATTGTGTAGGTCCTGAAGCCCCAAACACCCAGGCACTGCAAAGCAAAACTGCCATGGACCCGTCATTCTGTTGTGTGTTCTTCATTTCTGCTGCTGCTTCAGAAGCTGAAATGAGTCTGCATGGGTACTCACTACCTAAACCTCTTAAGTTAGCTCTCCTGTCTTGATCCATGATTCCAGGAATGAGTCCCCAGTACTAAGGGCTTTACTGGCACGCTTGGGAAAGTTGTGTTGCAGTGGGCTGTGTCTCCTAAGAAGTGCTTTCCTTTCTGGGTCCCTGTCAGCCTGGTGTTGCTGAAGCAGCAGCCACCCTGACAAAAACACAGAGTGAACAAAAAATGTCTGGATATGAGCTTAAAAATGTTAACTGGAGACAGAAGAAAACGTGGTGGAAAAACCCTGACATTAATAGTTTCTCAACAATTTCTTGCAGAAAACGGGTTTCATTTTCTAAAGGTACTTAAAATACAGCACTGTCCTATCCAGAATTTAAATTACTGTTCTAGGGTACTTCTTTCTATAGCTCTTATTGGTGTAGCTATTAATGTTTTCAACAGGATGAGGTCATATTGTGATACTTGTCTGACTTCCACTTGGCAGACAGTTGAACTAAACATCCTGACAAAGGACATTAAAGTTATGGCAAAGCAGGTCTTCAGAAGAGGACTGTATCCTACTCAAGTGTAGGCACTCATAGCCACAGATATTTTCCATTTAGAGCATTTCAAAGAACTCTTCTTAAACTTCAGAAAAGTAGTCATAATCACAAATCCCTCTGACAAGTAAACCCAGCTCTAGAGTAAATAAAAACCATCTGAACTATATTGGGTTCCTTCCCATTATCAGCAACAACAATATTAAAAGATCTTGTGGGGATATTTGAATTACCTGAACAAACTATTTTCTTTTAAGCTCCAGCACTGACAAATCTTTCAATTCTCGTTTATGGAGTGCCCGTTAGCGAACGATAAGTGGGGATTCAAGGGCTTCAAAAGTGATTTTTTTCATTATCAGGAAAGCACAGCAATAGGAGGAAGAGCAATATGAATTGATACTTGTTTATCACAGTGCTCAAATTTGCACCACAGCAACAATTCCACCAGAACTGCTAAACCAAAGACTGAGAATACAGATCCTTAACTAACAGACCTAAAACAGGGGGCAAAGAAGGAGGGAAAACAAGCATGATAAATCAGAAAGAGAAAATCAAAGTAACAACTTAAAGAGATATGTGGGGTGGGGTGAAATAAAAAAAAGAGAAACTAGAAGTGGCTTAAAAGCAGGACAAAAAAGGATTTTGTGATAAAATTAAGATGCAGCTATGTGATAAAAACCCCTAGATTTTCAATGGGGAAGGAAATGCTGGTTTTACCTTTAGTCAGTGCCCCTTAAACTCTTAATGTCTCCAGAAACCCATGTATAAGAATTACACTTCTGTAAAGTCCTAGAAGTGAAAAGCATTTTGGTAAATCTCTATTTGATGTAGGTGTGAGGAGGCAATGAATAAATGCTAGAAATTATTTAAATATTTATTCTGAAAGGATTGAATGATTTTTAATTTTTTTTTTTAATGAGGACTTAAGGTGACTCTTTTTTAGTGCTAAATGTATATTTTTGGAGTATTTATTTCTGAAAATGTAGAGATATACTATTATTTGCACTGCAGACATCAAACTGTATGACAGGTTGGGCTGGATCCAAAGAGAAAAAAAGTGTAGAAAATCGTGAGAGAGCTTGTGAAAATAGTAATGGCAATAACTAGACATAAAAGAAGTCTTTACATGTTAATTGCAGAAACACTGGGACTAATGCCTTCACAGGCTTTAAAAACTATTTTCTCCTTGTTTGTACATTTGTTCTTGGAGGCTGACTAAATTTTGAAAAGCAGCATTGCAGATGTCCTTTCAGGGAGATGTGTTTTTGCCAAGCAATATGAGCATTATGAAACCTCCTATAATCTACTTCAATGACCCGCTCTGGAAATGCAAGTGAAATTGTAATTACATGGTAATAAAATAACTCCAGCTTGTAAGGATATTTTTTGAGAGCCATACAATTCTTTGGATTTTAGAATGTTTTAATCTTTTTCCAGAAACTAACCTTGCTTTCCAAATCATAATTTACATGTTATTACCCACAATTCTTTGCAGTAAGTTCTTGTTTGCACTAACTTTGAAGAACTTTTTTATTTTGATTATAACTGAGGTAATGCTCAAGCCCATCATTCCTGTATATCTTGAAAAATAGTCAGTGAGAAAAATAAATGACGAAATGTCCATCTTAGTTTTGAGTGATAGTTACTACAATTACTAGCTATAATTTAGAATTTGCCGAAATTAGAGTGAGTAATGTTCGATCAATTTTCTACTCATCTTTCAAAATGACAGAACTCACACTGAAAATATCCGTGTAAAGATTATAGAAATATGCCCTTTTTTCCCCCCATCTTTGCCGAATTTTGAGGCAAGTCTATTTCAAAATGAAGATTACTTATTTCTCTGGAAATATATCTTTAAAAATAAGTTTGAAGAAGTAACGTTGTCACTGCAAAATCAAACATCTGAGCACAATGTTATTTTTGAAATAACATTGTGACAAACTTTAAAAAAAAAATTATTTACTCTTTTTAATTTACAATCTGTTTAAATAAATATGCTAATTCAAGACTATTCAATGATTCCATGCAGGTAAATTTCTTTCTATCAGCAGTTCATAAGATGTGTTCACTAAAGTGTCACAGGCCACATATATCTGAGGACAGAGTGAATCTGCTTTGGGTCATGCAAAACTTGTGGTTTAAGCACGGCAGGTTGGTACCAGGCAGTGAAACAAAGAAGGTGACTTGAAATTATGTAGAACACTGAAATCAGATTTCTCCTCCCTGGTGTTAAGATACCCAAGAAACACCTGAATTTGGAGCTGCAACATAAGAATAGTGTCAGATTATGTGAAGGGCTCCTCATTTCCGTTTTTAAAAAGGAGGAATCCTCTGTTCAAATGAGAATAATGTAGTAACTGGTACCTGGCAGTCCAACACTCCCCCATTGGAAGGCAGCCTTGAAACATAATTGGTACGAGAGTTGATAATGTTTATTGATTTAGCAGCACACTGCTAAGAAAGTAAAAAATCAAAAAGCTAGTAACTTATTCAAATAATGGACATACTGCTGATAACAATTTACAATTGTGACATTTTGCACATTATTGTACACAATTATGAGGCTTTTTTTTATGACTCTTGAATCTTTCTAACAGCACACAGCTGTTATTGAAACACAATTCTACCACCCGTTCCTCCTCATTCCATTTAGTATTAGAAGACAATTCTGTCCACCTTTGCTCCACCCTCCCACACCAAACTTTCCAGGCACAGCACGGATGGAGGGTCCAGGGGGTTGCCCTTTGGGGTTTCCTCTATCATCCCCTTGTGTCTGCAGGTCCTCAGAACTGCTGGCTGTAGGTGTTTGCACCCCTACCATCAGAAAGTCTGTCCTCATTTCCTGTCTTTTTGATTTTACACCTTTTCCTCTGTTTTCCACCATATCTACACACACTTTTTCATTTCTCTTCTTCTCTTTTCCTGCCCAGTCTCCTCAGAAATATGCATTATCCTTCTAGTCAGTTTTTTCCCATTGATTCTAATTTTGTTGCACATGTAATTGAATTTGGAATATTTGTTACCCTTAATTGTACAATCTACATCTTATATGGTTAATTGACTCCCCAACTTCCTTTCAACTACCAATTTTGTGCTGGTTACACATGATTTATCTTAAGTATTTGACTGTAGCCTTAATTCCTCTACCTAATTCCTATTAAGTTTGAACACTTTCTCATCTTGCATGCACACAGTCCATACATCAGAGCAGCATGTTTCTCTCACTCTGTGTTTGTACACAATCTTGTGCTCTTGTGCAGCTGTTTAATTATAAATCATTAGTCTTGATATACTCACTGAACAATCTTCTAGGGGTTTTTTTCCAGAAAACTGTGTTTATGGAATTCAGTACTCCAGTGGGATTTCTTGCTCACAGCAATAACCATAAAATGCTCTCAGCTTAGTGATTCATGTCTCTCATACATGTTCTGTTTAGTTTTAAAATACATTATGGATATACTACCTTTCCATAGAGCTCCTCTTCTTTTCTTTAGTTTTTTGGTTTTTGGGGTTTTTTTAATTTTTTTGTTTGATTTTCCAATTAAAGGCTTTAGAATCTTCCCATTCAGGCAGTGACATGAATCAGATCTTCATAGCTGAAACATCTTCCTGATACCTCTGACATCCCCACTGAGTCTGTTGACAGCTGCCTAAGAATGAAGCACATGAGAACATGTGCTCTTTCATCAATGCACATGCACCCATCTTTAAACTTAAATGAAAAACAATTCTCAGAAGTGGCAGCAATCCAGAGGAGGAATCTTGGCAGAGTACAGCCATTCTGAGGCAAAGAAAGGTGGTGATTCTCTAAAGGATGAGCTACAGTCTAGTCAGCAGCTCTGAAATGGTTTGGTACACAGACGATGAAAGCATGGGACAATGTGGGCAATGCGAATACATGTAGTTGAAGGTTTGGCTCTTGCAGATCCCAGAGGTGCAGTCCCTGAGCCACTAATCTGAGCTGTTGCAGCTTTATCTACCCTTTAAAAAGTTCTGGTGCAGACGTGCCACTATCAATGCCGATGTGAGCCATGAAATGACGTGCAGCCCCTACAGCTGTAGCCAACCCTGTATCCAAATGGAGCCATGTTTTGCCCTCTAACTTCTGAAGTCATATTTCAGTGTTTTATGCCTCTGTTATTATGTAAAGCATTGAACTAGAGAATAATTTTATCTTCTACTTATGTCCCTTGTTACTGACTTTACATCTTTAAGAAGCTGTATACATTTAATTGACAGAAAAGGGAAACACTTCCTTAAAAGAAATCTCACTGCAGGTAATAGAGCAGTTCCTCTGGTGTGGTTAATAGGGTTATATATTGCCATATCTGATTGTTTTACTGCAGTGGACAGAATGAAGAGCAGAAACGATGAAATTTCTGTGCAATTTGGCATTTAACATTGATTTTCCTTAATATTTCCTAGATTATCTGCCATCCCATATAGCTAACCCAGTGTGAAAACTCTGTCTTTCTTGGATCTGTACTTCATTTTACTTTTTCATTATTCATCAATGTGTCTCAGTCTAGAGTATTATTGTGTTCTTTTTTAATCAAGTACTGTGTTGCTGTAAGGAGCTGATTCCTTTCCCTTTGTACTGATAAACATAGACAAGTTTCATGTAAAATCTGAATCAAAGCAGTTGAATTCTTCGTCTCTTGAGAGCTTCTTAATGTTACCGAGTATAAACAGTCTCCACAGAAAACATCAAGTTCAGAAAAGGGAAAGATTGTACAATGCTTCCTCAACAATATCTTTAGTTCTTTCTCTTTTTCTCTTTCTTTCTCTCTCTCTCTTTCTTCTCTTTCTTTCTCTTTCTGTTTATATTCTTTCTCTTTCTCTCTTTCTCTTTCTTCTTTTTTTTCTCTTTTTATTTTTTCCTTTTCCTTCTCCTTTTCCTTCTCCTTCTCCTTTTTGTGAGGATTCCAAAAAAGATAAGCTAAGGTATAGTCTGAGAGTTTTGCTACCACTATGTAATATCAGAAACCTCAATTTAATTCTCTTGCAGCTGAGTAATATCTGACTTTCAAAGATATTTGAGCAACTTTTGTGATTCTCAAAGCTTGATCAAGGAAATGGGTGCTTGACTTGAAAGAGCTAATCATAAATACTTTCAAAAACATGTGAACATATTGGAGGACTGTTCCTGAACCATCACATTGCCTTTTTCTTCATATAAGTCTTTCACACAGAGTCTCCAATGTATTGTGTAGGGATAAGAGCGATTCTGTATTTTGGGGGGAAAAGGAGTGGGCAGGTTGTTGAATATAAATTCCTGTCCTCTGTTTCTGACATCTCCTCAACACCCTGGTCATATCTAACATTTTCAAGATGTTGCCTGAATCTTTCTGGAGCCCACATCAGGCTTTTAAACACACAATTTCTGTGCCTGCCCCAAGAAAGACAGATGCAACCTGTTGCAAAATATGCCAGCCATTTCTGAAGGCTTTGTGTTTGTTTTGGGAAATGTGATTTTCCCTTTTCATGGTGAAATTCCAAAGAAAAATTAATTGTCCATGGAATTTAATTTCTAATTGAAATCTGCTTTCTCTATGTTAGTCTTACTCTAGTTTTTGAAGGATGTAATGATTCCTGAGAAACGAGACTGCAACTATTGGTAATAATCATAATGTGCAAATAATTAAATCAAATGCAGATATAATTATGGGATCTCCAACCAGTTCACAGTGCTGAGCAGTGACTCCTTGTACCACAGCATGTATGACAATGCCATGCACATGCATATTTTGAATTCCTTATATTTTGGCACTCAGTTCCCAGTATCAATGTCATAAGCCAGCTGATATCTTTTATCTTCCTTACTCTAAGGTTATTTAATGCATACCACACAGAACTCCAACTCACAAACACAGGCCTAAGGCTCAAAATTGGTAAAGCATGCATGACAGAATCATTATGTAAGGCATGGAAAATATGACTAGTTAAAAATATTCCACTAAAGCAACATTGCCAGTATTCCACAGATGTGGACACTGTTCAGGAGTCCTCAGTTCTGGTACAGATTTTCTAACAAAAGTTCTATAACTTATAAACAAATTATAACACTATTATCAAGTAATACCATGACTTTAAAAGTAAGTTTTAATATGTGAATCAAGATGTAATTTTTTCATAATGTATATGCAAAACATGTAATAAAAGTAAAATGTACCTGGGATACTGGGAAGAATAATTTTTTTTTCTGTTTGTACTTGCATTATTTTTCAAAAGCCTTTCTGTCCTTGAAGACACTGTTTGCCAGTCAGCTAGCTGACTGATAATCAGAGACAGTCAAACTTCTTTTTGACTCTGATTTGCCACGTAAAAAGTCTTTTCATTTATCACCAGTGAAGAATTTTGTGCTATGTGGTGCTGTAGTTTATGGCTGATGTTTAAGTCACCATGACAGAGAAAGTACAAATATCTCTAGCAAAGGATTGGTAACATGCATAGGCTTTTTTTTTTTTCCGAGAAAGGATTCAATTTTTAATTAGGTGATACAAAACAATAAAGAAAATACGATATGGAACTTGAAGCAAGTCTATTTACTTTCTGTGTCCAGAATCAACTTCTGCTCATATGAAGCTTTGCAAAAGAAAATTTTCTCTCGTGTATATGTGGTATAATCTCTTTTTCAAAAGATCTGAATTTGATTTCCCTTTAGTAGAAATAAGCCTAGGAATTATATAAATTACTTTTCTTTACGTGACGTCTGGTTCCAAACTGGTTTTGAAACAGAACAAAAATCTATTGAAGGGATTTTATGACACAGGTATATATTGTGACGGGTTAGATTAAGTAACAAGTTATGGTAGTGACTTTAAAAAATCCAAACTATGTGAGAGGCTGGTTTTTTTTAAATTCATATTCTAAAAAATGCCAGTTGAAAATTGATAGAGAGCCTCATTTTGTCTTTAGTAGGTTTTGACTCAGTCTGTGAGGTAGCCCATCAATACTAAACTCTCTCAGGACACAGAATGGGACAGAATAGAATAGAATAGAACAGAATATTTCATTTGGAAGGGACCTAGAGTGATCATGAAACTGCCTGACCACTTCAGGGCTGACCAAAAGTTAAAGCATATTATTAAAGGCATTGTCCAAATGCCTCCTGAACACTGACAAGCTTGATGTGGTCTGACAGCCCAGGATGAGTTTTGCCCTCTTGTCTGCCAGGGCTCACTGCTAACTCATATTAAATTTACCATCAACCAGCACCCCCAGATCCTTTCCTGCAGGGCTGTTCTCCAGGAACTCCTCTCCCAGTTTATACCTATGTCTGCTATTACTCTATCCCAGCTGCAGAATTTGGTATTTGCTACTGTTAAATTTCATGGACGCTGGTTGGATTTCATCTGTGGAAAATTATATGAGACACACAGATGAAAAACACATGAATTTAGAATTGATATCAGAAAAAAAATCCTCATTTGATTTTTCACCTATATCAAGGAAAAATATGCACAGCAACAAAACATATGTTTTCCATTACAAAATAGGTTTACATTTGCCATTGTGTAGCAAATTTTGTTAAATATCAGGGATTACTTCTCCTTTCTTTCTCCTATTAATCAGAACAGAAGTGAAAATGAGAGCTGTAGGTCTGTTCAGTACATCCAATTTCTTCAGTCTTGGCTACATGGCTTGAGTGCATCGTGAAGCCAGGTCATTCCTAAAGCAAGCACAGGACAAATCTAAATCTTCTGCCTTGGGTAGAGAAGCCCAAATAACTCAGTCTGATTGAATAGACTAAATGTTCACGCCATGCTAAGCTCTGAAACAGACACTTCAGAAAAGGTCAGAGGGATCCAAGACTAGATAGCCTGGTTACAGAGCCTTTTTTCTTACAAAATTGCCTATAATTCAAATAACAAAAATGAGTGTTCTGTTTTAATAACTCTTTTCCCTTATTTGATGTTCAAGATATGAAATATAACAGCACAACTTAAATTAATATACATTAATCAGAATATAGCACACAAATAATTAACAATACAAATAATTACAATAAAGTTACCCTGGGAGAATTCTAATATTCTCCACTGGAGTATGTCCTTCAAGTTCATTGACTTTTAGATAAGATTCCAAAAAAAAATACAACCAAAGCATAAAAAGATACATTAAAGTGTTTGAGTTAAAACCTCCCATAGAAAATCACAATTGGTGGGAGAACATAATAGTAATTGCTATCTATATGAGAAGAAGAAGCTAAACTGTAAGTCAAGTGCAGCTTGGTGTCCTTTTTCATCCACTGCAGTAACAAAAAATTTGAGTCCAAACTGGGGAAACTTTTGAAACAAAATGTACTGCAACTGCTACGACCAGGAAATACGAGATGGGAAGAGATACTTTTTTCTATTTAACCCCCTCCTGCAGCCTGCCTCTGAGTAGCAGGTGGAAGGAGACAAAAGAAGGTCTGCCATTTTGCCAGGATGACCATCCTAGTTGTGAACCCAAGGCAGGTGTCTGCAGTCAGTCCAGAAACAGGGATTTGGAGACGTTTCTATACCAAGGGTGATAGGAACTCCTGTTGCTGGTGTTCTGGAGTTTTTATGTGTCAGGGGAGAGAGTGCTGTAGTCACGTGGGCATCAAAAGCAGAGCTGAGGAGAGATGAAGAAAGATTTCTGCCCAGGGGAGTGAAATTAATTCTCCACCTGCATCTGAGCAGCTAAGTATCACAGCTATTTCTGATATGAATTTACTGAACAAATCTCAATTAATTGGGATTCTGTGGCCAAAAACCACAAAACCAGTAATCCAAACAAACTAGACTGCAATAGAGTATGCATATGATAAAAACAAAGCCACCTGAAAATAAGAATAATATACCTGTAACTATACATTTAAAAAGGTCATTTTCCTGTTTCTAGTCAGTCCGTCATGTGTACATGTGCAATGACAAGGTAACAGCCTAAGGATTATTCAGGCTTTCCTTCCTTGTACTTATCCCTAAACTGACAGCTGAATTAGGTCAATGCCAACCTTGTAACACAGTATAGAAGTTATTCCATTCAAAAGAAATTCTACAGCTGTTTTGAACAGAAAAGACCAGATCACCAAGGAGAACGGAGCCATACCACACCAAGTCCCACAGCACAGGCAATGTTTCCTAGTAGTAGTGGCTGCAAAGCAGAAAATAATGTAGGCCAAACCAACACTTTAGCTGCTTTCTAATAATTATGTTGCCTATTTCTTCTCAGATATTTAACAAAGAAACTACATACTCAGGCATATTTCTTTTGTCACACTTTTCATTCCTAATTGTTCTCTTTGGAGCTGGTTATTAATTTGAAGAAAATTACAATTATCTGGCAATGCAGGGATCCTGCAATTTCTTTAAAACTCAATTTTATTAGAAAGTATCAAAATCAAACAAATGGTCCTGAGGGGGGAGAAAGAAAAGAAGAAAAAAACCCCAAACTAAAATCAAACCAAGCTGAGATAATTATTGCCAGGAGTGACATGTCTTTACCATTTCAATAGCTTAGATTAGCTGAGAGAGAAGAGATGGAGCTGTGCGAAAATAATGACAGGATAGACCTGGAGTCAGGGACTTTACCTGAACAGCAACAGCACCTGGCACAGTGGCTGAGCTATCTCCTCTTGCTAACATAGTTGAGAAAAAGCAACGTGGCCTTTCTGCCCAACAAATGGTATGTTTGTACCCAGCACGAGCAGCTCACATCACCCACCATCTCAAATACGTGGATTGCACCTTTGCTGTGCTCGTGGAGATGTGTGACTGCTTGGAGCAATTTCTGTGTTGAACAACAGTCCTCTCCCCCACATAGGCAGGTCGCCTGCAGGATTTTCCTGGCTGTTTACAAAGGGTGCTATAAGCTGTGTCATCTGTATGTTTGCTTTTAATCCATCAAAAGTCAGTGTTTAATTCTGACTCTCCGCTGCTGTGTTATTGTGGAAGCAGAGAGCCTGCCTGCAGCACTGAACAAAACCAAAGCTTAGCAAAGGGCAGCTGAGGAGGCTCTGCCACGCATGGAAAACCACGTGGCCTCTTTGGAAAGCAAGCCTTGGTATTGCTAAATTAACAGCATTTTCCATGCTCATGACACACCTGCTGGTGTAGTGTTTTTCATTCAGTCAGAAGGGAAGCCAACAACGCTGAAATGCAATTTCTTCTTTGACTTGTAATTTTCCTTCAGTGATTCATTCATACCAGCTTCTTATCTACGTGTCCCAGTGGCTTTGGTGGTTGAGTTATAGCAGCAAGAAGAATACTCAGCCTAGTGTTGGCCTCCTCCTTTAAAAAAGTTATCACTTGGAACATATCCAGACTCAATCCTTAGAAAATTCAGACATGCAATTGTCTTCAAATTAATTGAAACTGTGCATGTAAGAGAGAATTTACCCCCTACTGCAGTATATTCCTTTGAAAATGTTCTCCCAATCTAAACATACACAAATAATACATAAAACTCCATACACTTTCTGAAACCTCACTTTTAATGTCCAGCTCTACAGGTTCACCTCTGATATTTATCAAGCTAGATTGCACATGTAGACACAAGCCTGATCCTCTCTCTGGGAGGTCTTAACAGATATCAAGGATAGCCATAATTTCCTTTTATTCCTTGGATTTGTAATTAACACTGTTCTGATAGGAGGAAAAGAAAACCATACTCTTCTAGGTTTCCCTGATACTCTTGCTGAGAAAATGCAAATTTATTTACTCCCTCTGTTTATCTGGTATGGGCGTCAAGGAAGGGTCAAAGCAGAAATTATACCTCTTTTCCAGATCACATGTGCAGATAAGTCACACAAATCTGGATGGTTTTCCTTTTTTTCTGTGGACAAATAGTCCAAGCCATCAGCTGTTCATTATTGGGTTTGACTTATATTACTATAAAAAAGGAATAAAAGAGTGCCAGTGGTATGATTTAAAAATATATTTATTGACAGAGCATAGAAACATACCACGAGCTACATCTCCATGCCATGCCTAAAGAAAAATACAATGAACAATAACTGTCTATCGCTACGTCAAAGACTCACAAGAATGAAAGCTTTTCTGCTTGCTCTGAAAGATGAACATTCTGGCTATTTTCACATTTGGCAAGAATTAAAAAAACCCCTAGGCCCTAGAGAGAATAGGTTTTGCAAAATAAAGTTCAGCAAGGTGCAAGATGAAATTTAACTTCAGCTTTTTGGTTGTCACAATCAAATAATAGTTATACTCTTGGGCTTTCTCCTTGTAACTGTATGCGCATATAGTACCAGCTAATTTCTTGCTGCTCCTGAATTGTCAAATATCTAGTAATTGTTTGATTTTTACAGAGGATCTGTGTACAGTGTTCAGACAGACTTATGGGTATTCATCACCTTTGCAAATCCAGCCAGAGGTTTAAAAAGGTCAGACCGTCCATGTCTAATGGAGAGCACTCAACATATAGTTGTTATATCTCACCTCAACCATTCAACTCAAGCCCTGTGAAATCAAGGGAATATCTGTGACCAAAAGTGACCATTATGTAATGTACAAGAGAGAATAAATATGGCTGAGATGCTGAAATGTGTCAACTGAGAGTATCTATTAATTTTTTGCAGCTCTGTCTTGGGGGACACGTCTAGGAAAACAGTGCCATCCAGTCTGAAGTGAATCAGACACTGTGTTTCTTTATCATTTATACAAAATTAAGTTTAAATAATGTTCAAATATTGATTTAAGCAATTCTAGAGCCATATTACCTGAAGCTAGGGGACATTTTTTTAATTTACTCACCAGTCCATTTTGATCACCCTGGCAGTGTCATGTGGGTATGAATTACGTACTCTTTAAAGCTGACATGACATGCTGGAGCTCTGCACAGTGGATGCAGAAGAGGCCTCAGAGGGCCAAGAAAGATAATCTCTCATAGAAAAAGTCCCTTTGAATATTCAAGAGAAAGTGGTCTCAGATTTAGATGTTTTACGAGAGCCTGATTCTAACAGTTCAGTTCATCTGCTGCGATGTTAGCTGTTTTGACCTTCTCAGTGAAGGGCATTAAGAGTCTATTTACACATTTTCCAAATGACACAGAAAGAGGCCTCCAGTAAGGCCTTTAATCTGGGGCAGAGAGGGGTAACATGCTATGAAGGAGAAACTCCCACCTTGTTATGCAGCTCTTTGAAGTCATTAAGAGGTTTCAAATGCTAGAGAGTAAAGATGGGGCATGGGGCAGGGTTGAGCGAAAGGGATCAAAGGGGGAAATTAAAGCTCTTCATCATGTAATTCTATAATTTATTATATTAATAATATCAGCACACTGCAGCTCCCAGCTGCAATGCAACTGAAGCTGGCAAAGAGCAACTGTAGATATCATGTGTCATCCTAGAGCGCAGAGGAAGGAATTTTGGCAAGGAAAACAGGCAAGCCTTATTGCAGAAATGTTCAGAGATGTTCATCAGAGCAAATGGACCTCAGTTACTGCAGGCTTGTCTGAGAGCAGTTTATCTGATCTGGGAGGAAAGGTGCCTGCAACAAGCCTGACAACATTTCAAACCGTGCTGAAGGATCCTGATCTGGCAAAGTTGCATGTACATGTTCTAGCCTGTGTGGTTTTTTATCAGCTTCATATTTTTTTGCAAGAGATATCCTAGCTCAAAATATTGCTTCATAACCTATGCCAAGCTGCAGCTGAGCAACTCTGATGCTTTGGTCCTCAGCTGATTAATTTTGTGAACGCTTGAGAGGCGGCTTGCATTTTTCACTGTGCTATTCCACTTTTACAAATATTTTTCTTATTCTCCCATGTGAGATTGAACTTGCACATACTATTATGCAACCTCCAGATGTTTCAACTTCTTGAAAAGAACATGACCTCACTTGCAATGTGAAAACCATAATAGGAATACCATCACCTCTGCTACTAATCTAGGGGTTTGGGTTTTTTTTCATGTTATGTAGTTGTGACAGTGTCTAAGATGGTAAAACAATCCAGATTTTCTTCCTTTTACAGCAAGAAATGATGTGATCAGGACGCAATTTTTTTTAAACACATATTAAACATTGTTAGACTTCAGTAGGACTAAAAGTGCTGCTGATGTACTGTAGGTTAATTTATATGGAAATGGTGTCTTCCACACTTAAGTGAGCCTCTGGTCAATGGTGTGATGGGTAAGGAGCAGATGAGAGTCAGTGATGAAGTTTAAGATTTCCAAAAGGCTGGATTAATTCAGGCAGAGGGGTGTAAGTGAAGGACCAAACCACTTTCAAGCCCAGTGCAGAATGCACAGAGATAAAAACAAAACAAAAAAAATCTTCCCTGTCATTACCAGAAGGCTAAGAATTCATGCCAGTCAGAAAGGGAGTTTCTCCTAGTAAAAGTCATCATAAGAAGGTCAGCTACAGAAATGTATTCACAGAACAGTGAACAGATTCAAAAATGAGATCTAATTCTGGTTTTTAGATCCATGGGAACATGAGGACAGATAGTTTTGCTACATTAGAAATTCATACTCGTTATTTATCTATTAATATCTATTAATATGGAAACAAACAGTGATTTTTCTACTTAATTCAAAGACAAAAGACCAGTATATTTTAATTATTAAAAATATTACATCATTTTCAGTATTCAATGTCAGTAACTTTTAACTGAGGTTATAAATTCTTTATTTTTTAACTTTGTGTTTTGGGAATACTCTAGCAAAAGAAGACAATCCAAATTTAATTTAAAAGCAAAACATGCATTATTTGAAGATTCAAATAAACTTCAAATAGAAGACTCTATTCTATTCTTTAGAAGTTCTTCAGAACTATACTGACAGTGAAAAACATGCAAAATTAATGACATGAAAATAAGAAGCAAACATTTCAGGCAATAAGACTAGAAAACCTTAAAAATTAAAAACAGCAATAACATTTATCTGTGTTCTGCATGACACTCACCTTAGGGAAGTTATTAATACATTTAGTGTAGGTGGTATGTTGAAAATTACTTTCAGAGTTACAGGGTAATATATTATATCCTTTGCCATAGCTTCTCCTAAAATAAAGGGAAAATATTTTTAATACTTTCATTTCCATAGCACTCTGAAACACATACAAGATTTCTCTCCTTTTTAAAATATTATTTGCAAGAATTCACATTAATCAATGACTGTGTTATCCTTCCCAACAGAGAAATAAAATATATCAAAAGTTGAGCTTGCACTGCATAAAACAATCACATGAAGTAATATATTTATCATGTCTCTTAGAGGTAAAATAAAATGGAGAACATGAGCAAACTCTTTCAGTGATGATTAGTGTTAGTGAGGTCTTTCCATAGTCACCTCTTGAGTTTTTTCTTTGCTTTCATTGTGTAGGTTCGCATTAGAAACCTCTCTTTTCCTTCTTCTCCACGGCTCCTCTAACTCTGTGCTAAAAGCGCAGCAGTCGGAGCCAAAACACAGTTCTTTGTCCAGAGAACTGCTCTTTGCGAGCAGCAGGAACATTTTCTCCATCTACGTCCCTGCGCACCATCCTGGACAGATTTACTGGAAGATTAAAGGGCAAAGGCAAGGTCTGTTAAGAAAATGAATTGGCTTTTGCCTATTGTCGTGGGCTTCATTAAGGCTGAGGAAAATAAATGCTTCAGGCTCTGAGTGCACTCCTTCCTGGGAACTCTGGAGATGTCGCTTGCTGATGTGCCTCCCAATGCTAGTGACATGGACACACCGATCTGCTTTTGGTCTCCTTGGTCTCCTTTTTAACAGTAGGAATTTTAATAGGGAAGTAGGGACCAAACCTGCAGCAGAACAGAAGTGCTCTGCTCTGGGCCGAGAGCATCTTCCACAACCACGAGGTCTTCTGTACCCTGCACTCATGGACTTGTGAAGCAGCAGCTGGAACCTGGATAAGTCATCCAGATCTGAGCTCCAGTAGCATCTCAAAGATTTGAAGGCTGGGGTTCTAAAGAGCGGTGACAGCTGATTTACATTGAACAATATGTGAATTGCCTCATCCTTCTTTTCTTTCTTTTCTCAGCCTAAGAAAAAAAAAAGGCATAAAAAGACTTTTCTTTTTTTCTCCAAGAGGATAAATATATATGGTCTATGAAAACGGTAATATTTTATGAAACATTTCAAAAGACCAATCATTCCATAACAAGCTTTTAGCATGAGCTGAGAGTGGAGCTTACTCAGGGAGACAATTGGAAGTCCCTAGATATATCTTATTAATTAACAGGAGAACATCATTGTCAGCATCTCTGAATAATTTATCTACTCTATTAACTATTTGGATCCTAAAATTTTTCTGGATATTCATGCTATGTGAGTGATTGCAGGAAGAATAGTGAGGGTTTAATAGTGATATCGATCACTTTTATAGCATTTGGCAGTGATTTTTAGCACCAACTCATAAAACTGGTGTAACAGAGTGATGAATCGAATCAGGATTTGCAAATTTGAAGAGCTGCACAGGTATTAACTAATCACTGCAGCATCATGGTGGATCACCGAGCCAATATGTTATTATGCTGATGGGAATATTAACATAGAGTGACTTTCCATATCTTGAAAATCAGAGCTCACGACTTCTCATTTTTTTCTCTTTATTTTCACTATTTAAGGATAACAACCCAGAGCTGCTGAGTACATGCAGTACTTTTAGGGATGTCCATCATCTCTGAATTTCCCAGAGACCTTGCAGAATATTTAAGCTCTTAGGTGATAACAGCCATGCCCAACTAAGGCACCAAAAAAATGCACAGCAGGTTGTGCTGATGCCCCCAGCACACTCCCACACATGTACATCACCTAACTACTCTCTCCTGTGCCCAACTCACCTCACTTTTGATGCAGATGGAGGAAGATGGGCATTGCACTGCAGCAGCCAAAGCTGGAAGGACAGGCACTGGGAGAGGATGCAGCAGCACGTCTCCTCATGGAGGTATAGGAAAGTCCCTCATTTTTGTTCCACACCCTACCACTCCTTCACACATGCTGAGGGCTTCAACAAAGATCTGCCAAGACCCCTGAGCACTGCATAGCACAAATCCCCAGATCTGTCACAGACTGCTTTTCTCTAAATGAATACTCTGCCAATTTGTCCCTACAAAGCCAATGCCCAGAAATCAGACTAAAAATATAATTAGGATAATATTCTCAATCATCAAGGTGCCTTGTTCATTACTGCTTGTAATTTTGTCTTTTACCTCCGTTTTATCTTTTTCACGTACCACTAATTTTCAGTGATGAAAGAGATTCTCCTTTGCTGATCCTTCCCAGTTAGGACGGGATGTAGCAAAGGCAAACGTATCACGACTGCCACAGCAATCTGAGGCAAACAGAGCTGTCCTGGAAGGAACTGGCCTGTCTTGTAGGGCTGGTAGAAATACTAAAGGGGTATTGCAGACTTCTTTAGACAGGGACAGATCAAGGCACTAACTGTGTGTGATGGTTTGTCTTTGAAATACACCTAGTCATGGAAAAGACTGATACACAAATTAGATGTTGAGCTGTTGCCTCCTTAGGCTATATGGATAAATTCACATTGATCTGGGCCGTGACAGCTCTTGATTCCACAATCTTTCTTTGAAGGAGACTCAATAACTCAAGGTGTTGCAACTCTAATGTTAAAAGACCTAATGTTAAATGTGAGTGGATTGTCTAATTAGACACTAAACAACATAATTGCTCATGTGAGACAATAGGTGTGAAACCACAAAGGAAGTAACATTTGCAAAGACCCCATTTATGTCTATCTTCTGATGGCAAATGCTTCTGTCCCATGAAAACTTTCAACTTGAATGGAGAGCTAGTTTACATGTAACCATGAACCATTAGTTGTGATATTGGTGCTTTGGTTTCCTAAAACATACTCAGGGCTAGTTTAAGCCGGATGACCTTGCATTTTAACATAGGTGAAAACCACCCAAAATTGAAAGTGAAATGAAATACAGTGAGAGGTTTTCTCAGTGTTCTACTGTGTTATACTTCATTTTTCCTCAGGAGCTCTTCTCAGCTGAAGCTCTTTTTTTAGAGCCCAGGTATGGTAAACATGGGAGAAAAAGACCTTCATCACAACAATGAGATATAGGAACCCTACAGATGAAATATCTGGATATAAAATGTACGGTCCTGTGGCGAACAATATAGATTTTGATAGTGTGAGGTTTTAAAATAATAAAAAATTGGTTAGGGAGGTCATCTAATCCATCTTTTGCCTCACATTCAAGCTGCCTTATTATTGATAAGTGGAACTTCTATGTGTGAATATCTCAGATCACAGAATCTTTATGCCACTCATGCATTTCCTTTATGCTTCTCCTATTTTTGCAGTCATGGTTTCACCTGGGGAACTGCAAAGCCAAATTCAAGTGCTATATACTATTTTAAAAAGACAGGAAGCATTTATCTTCAAATATTTAACACTTCATTTATTGCAGCTATAAAATAAGCTAAAAATTTAACTATGCCCATCCTGCACGTTGTATCCTCCTACACATAGAAAAGCTCATCAAAAGAGTTTCATTGAAGTGGGAAATTCTCTGCTCAAAGAGTAATGCAGTTTGTCGTAACCTGAATCCATTTGTCCCTATGTTTTATATTGTAATCACTGCCTCGTAACATCCAATTCCTTCCTACAAGATGTTTAACCTATTGCTATACAAAAGTGCATTTTGTTTCCCTTTAGCAAATAAGTTCTGGTTAAAGAAGGAAATAGGAATAATAATAGGAATTGTGAAGTAACTTTTACAGTAATGGTCAGTGTCAGCCCACCCTATAGGAAGGAGTGTCAGTTGGAACAAACTTGGAATTGGACACTGTGAGCGTAAGTGCTGGGAAGAAAAATCAGTAATCAGACTGCAGGGGATGTAAGTTAAGCAAAGTGGAAGGTGCACAGACACAGTAGGCTTCTTAAATGTCCTGTGTCACTATCCTCATTCCACACAGCTATCATTCCCTTAATTGCCAAGGCAGTTGTACTGTATGTCGGATATGTGGAGAAAGACTGGTTAGAGCATAAAGGATACACTCTTACCTCTTTACTCAACGTTTTCTCACATCTTTAAAAATGTGTGGTTCGTTCCAAAGACTCGATGCACCTATTTCCTTGTTTTATCAGTGAATGGAAATGAAAATTTAATGCCTGTCATATCTCCCAGTGTTCTTACACACAACAAAATAAGTCTCTGCTGTTATTCCTATTAGTTTCCTTTTGTCTTTCAGGTAACTTTGTTCTTTGCAGTAGATATAAAATGAACCTGATAGGTGAAGCACAGAAAATGGAGTGATATTGTTCAGTGCCTCTTTGCATCTCATAGTGATACTCATGACCAGGATATTACCTTGTCAGCTCTCACTTTGCTAAGAGGGAGTACTGGGAAACCAACCAAACAAAAAAAACCAAAAAACCGAAACGCCCTAAAAAAAAAACCCCTCCCACCAAAACAGAAAAGGAAGAAGAAAAAAAGAAGATGCATAGAAAAGTGAAAAAATTACTAATAAAATAAAGCATCAGTAGATAGTGATGTCCTTTACTGTGAAATTGTATGTCAGTTCTTATTCTCATGGTCCATCAAATACTACTATTCTAATAATCTGTCAGATCTAATCAGAAGAAGCCAGTCAGCCTACCAAAATATTTTATGCAGCTGGGAGCTTCATGTCATGACCAATCAGGCACTACTGTCTCTGTCACTTTATCATATATATTTTTAATAAAGCATGATAAACTTTGTGCCTAAGGGCTGTTTTAAAGATTTAGGGGTTTTATTATTTTTGTAATAATTTGGATTTGTTAATCAAAAGTTCTGCTTTGCTTCAGTAACCTGAGCAGCATTAGTGAGATAAAAAAGCAAATGAGAATAAAAGGAATAATGAAGCTTCTTCTAAAAGAGTTTTGGGTTTTGTTTTGTTTTGTTTTTTCCCCAGGGTCAAAACACATTTGCATGGTTAGAGTGATACAACTCATTTCCACAGATCTTTTTCCTTACACTTTTTAGAAACCCACTACATAGTAAGTATAAATCAAATGTAATTTTTTTTACATGTATGGTCCAAAGTTTTCATTTCATATAAGGTGATGAAAAGTACCCTGATTTATGCTGAAGATAAATTTGGTATAGTGGCTATTTCATTTAAAAAAAAAAAGCAAATATAAAAGTGAAACCCGAACTTCTGGCCAGGATGATAATATTTTTCCCTCCATGAATAAGCATCTAAGGGTCAGGATGCACACAGACTTCTAAGAGGGCACATTGAAGGGCATTGGCTGATGCAATCACTTCATTACCACTACCCCACACAGCTTTGGAACCTCTTGTCTCTGAAAAAGTTACCCAAGGTTCAAGCTCAGTTCAGCCTTCTCTCAACATCTCAGCTATCCAAAGGATTGGAAATGTTGATAACTACACTGATAAAATGATAAAAAACAGAACATAAAATAATGACTAGAAGAAATAGGGCACAAGACAGGAGCAGGGAAAAGCATAAGCAGCAGAAAACTGAATCTCACTCTGTTCTTGTTTGCAGACTTATCTACCTCTCCTGAAGAACAGTTTCCTAAGAATTACAAGTCATATCATGTCTTTTCTTTCTTATTCTTATTTCCATTTTAGATAATTGCCTCCTGAAGTTTCTTCATCTCTTCCTTCTAATCTTGAGTCATAGTAAGAACATTTGGCCTAAAAACATTTGGCTAAAGGAGAAGTAGTCCATTGGGAGGAGAAAGAATAATTTATAACAGCTAATGAAAATGGTTTCTTCCAACATTTTCTTCCACCTATAGATTACAAAGTGTTCAAACACATAATTGACTTTATTTTTTCATACACTATAGGAAAAAGTCTCTAGTGAAAACTTCACTTAGAAATAGCTGACTTTAAATTTCTGAGTAGAAAAATAAAAGCATACCCCCTCCAGATCAGTTATTTAGCCACAGAAATGTCATGGCATTATTCATCTTCCTGAATTTCAACATTTTCTTTCTTAAAAACACTTCAGCACAGTAGCTGTCCTCCTCTAAGAACTCCATGAAGATTTTAAGCATATTAGACTGATAACAGACTGATGAATATTTATAGTAATTTTTTTTTGTCTCCAACAATTCTGTGGAAGGTTCAGGAGAAATGTCTAGGATAAAAGTCAGTCTTGTAAAAAGAATTAAGTAGCACTGTCTCCTGTTGATAAAATATCACTTTCTTTCTGAAGCTTTTCCTAAAGTCACTAGAAGATTTCAATAGCAGATCTGTATCAATATTTGGGCTTCAGGCCTCTGTTCACAGTCTGAACCCTGTACCACCATTCCTTTACAGGCTATGATCTAGGTTAGAATGTTTGTTATCTTATTTAGGCACACCAGAAAGCTCTAGTACCCTGGAGGGCCAAAGGAGTCCTTGACAAGATAATGAATCCAGGGTGTCTGGATGGACTGCTAGTGTTTGTCAGTGAAGACTGAGGCAGATCATCAGATGTTCCCGTAAAACATAGTTGTAGGATTTTAGGTGGGCACCTCAGCTATTCTTTTGCCACCTTGCTGAGCCAACCTTACAGAAACTCAGTGTCTTTTTCCTTGGAGTAGTGCTAAGACATTTATTATTACCCCCTCACCCTCAACAGCCAGAAAGGTGTTTCTCCATGCCCTTGCCTGCCCTTCCAAAGGTTCCCTCTTAATCTTCTTCGTGTGTCAGTGAGCAGATATTGGTGTTATGGCCAAGAAGTGTGTTGAAGGAACTCTTGTCTGCAAAGAGCTCTGCACCTGCCACGTGAGTGACCTGAGCCATACATGAATTCAGGAAAAATGCTCATTTGTGTCACCAAGTGTTCCTCACATCTGTCCCGTGTCAGAGAACTACAGCTACGTCATAAAAATGGAAGTATTTTATACTCAATAAATATGGAAAATTTTTGTAGAAACTAACCTTCTAATCTTGCATGAGATGAACACACCTCTTGCTTGAAAATTGTGCCTTCCATTTGACTCTGAACGTACAAGAAATATTGCTTAGTATTTTATCTGAGGCACCCTTAACTTCTTCTCTTTAAATACATATTACAGATGTTTCTGTTTATCAGCTTTCTGTCTTTGTGCAGGGCAAAGATCCTTTGACTGCTTTCTCTGATCACTTGAGGGAAATCAGATTTTATCTTTCTAATCTTACACAGAACCTTTTATTTTATATTTCTCCTATACCTCTAGCATCTTTCTTTATGTAAACACAAAAAGCTTTGCCAACCTGAAGGCTACAGAGGCTACAATTTCCTCTCTCCCCAAGGCTCATCTGGATTGCGGGTTATAAGATTTCCGCTCATAGGACAGCATACAGGAACACTTAGCTGTCCTCAGAATCACAGATGGTCTGTTTATATGACAGTCTAGCAAACAGAAAACATCAATCACAAAGGAAAAAAAAAGTAAATTTTCATTTGGCACTGAATAGCTTTTCCATTCAGAAAATACTGATATGCTTGAAAAACATCAGCTTAATTCTATCTGATAATTTTTTAGAATTTCTTTATAGCCTAAGAGCTTAACCCTCAATGGGCTTATTTTCTTTGCAGCTTAGATGCCTTTGGAAATTTTTCTGGGTTTTGGAAGGATATAAGAATTATCTCTGCTTTTTGGTCTATGAATAAACTCAGACAAAGAAAGGTGAAAAATGTTTTCCCTCACATTCAGAAGGCAGAACATGTAAGATTTTAAAGTTAAAATTATTTTCAAAGCTGACTCTTAGTCTCACACCATTTCAAAAGATAGTGACCCTTTGGAGGTGTGTAGTGTCCTCATGAAACTGTTGATATTAGTGTCATGAGGTGTGAGTAGTCTGACAATGGAGAAAATATAGATTTTCTCTCCGTCCTGAGTCCCTTCCTCCTAAGCATGTACAAATTACATTGGAGAGGCTCAGAAAATGTTATTATGAAGGCTTATTAAAGATTGTGTTCCCTGAGACTGAGCTCTGAGCTCCCCATGGCTTGAACCCTGCTACAAGATGTAGAGTGTTGGCACAGGGAAAAAGTTTTAAAATTTTCCTTTCCATATAGTCACATGCAAGTGCTTGAAAATGAGTTATTCCAGAGCAGGATAATGGAGAGAGCCAGTGGGAGTGCTTCCACCCCAGCCTGGTGCTGAGTGCTCTGAAGTTGAGCTTTCTTAAAACAGAGTTCCGTGTGCTGTTGGAGGATTGCAGCTTCTGGTGATCCTGCCTGTCAGGCTCATGTAGTTAACTTGTCATCTTTAATAGTCCCAATGTGGGGATTCCTGAAATAATTACACCAAGCTAATTATCTGAAGTCTGAATCACTGCAGATGACGCTTGACTGGTTGGAGTGCAGCACAGACTCTTCTCTCCAGCCCATTTATCTGAGATGAGTCAGGAAAAGGGTGATCTCATTACTCTTACAAACACTATTCTGGGATATGGTTTAGTCACAGAGATTATCTATTTCTTTTTCTTTTTTTTTTTTTACAGAAGGGTTAATATGAGCAACAAAGTCATCATAGGAATAAATATGGTTTAATCAGGTCCATAACATCTGAAGAAAAGCCTTGGAATGACCTCCAAGTTTTACAAAAAATATTCATGTCCTTAAAGAATCACTACCATTCAAGGAAGCCTCACAGCTGTTACTGTCAGATTTGCTAAAGCTCAAAAAAAGCAGTGGAGGGATTACTTTCTCCTTCCTAAATACTTATCCATATCCTGCAGTACTCCAGTATTTGTACACCACTTTGGTGTGATCCAGATTTGCCTTGTTCTCTCCCACACTTCCTTTGGATTCCACTTTATGTTATCAAACACAGGAAAACAAGCAATCAAACAATAAAACATGAGAGAAGGAGTCAGATAAGAACTTGGTGACCAGGTGGTTTCCCATTTACTGAACGTACTCCTGATGAATACTCAGTGGCATTGGCAGGTGCCACAAATCTGGAAGGTGTGCAGTATTTTAAAAACACTGTATTTTACACTGTCAGGAACAGCACTCTGAGTAGACTTGGAGTATAATGTAATGTACAAAATGGTTGATCTAGGTCATGATAAGTTCTGTGACTTAGATGTATATGATTGTCACTCCCTATCTGCCTTCTCTCCCTTTCTAAATGTTTGGTTCAGTACAGCTTGCTTTTGAAAGGTCTCGATATAATTTAGGAGAAATTCCTACAATTATATGGTCTTCAGCAATAGAAAGAATTCCCCCATGTTATTCCTCTGAGAGAAGTTGAGATGGATATCAGCCACTCCTGGTCTTATGCAGCATGGCTGTTCAATAGCCAAAGGGGCTGTTTCCCTAAAGCCTTTGGCTCCAGATTCAATTTCAGAGAGAAGAAAACCACCACTTTAAAGATGCAGGGATATTTTGCTTTCAGCTACTTCAAATACAGACTTAATGTCACGGCAGGCCCAAAACAAGTGACAAAGACATAAGATTTGAAAGCTCTAGTGGGTGATATCTGGAAGAGGTTAAGCTCTGATGGCTGTTTTTGTTAACTCTTCTGATAACACGCCCGGGGCAGCTGCAGACATAATTATTACAAAACATCATCTCCTTTGAATGGATAGCTACATAATCCTGACACTTAATGTAGAAGGAGCAGAATAAAGCAGTGCCAACTTCTCAAATTTAAGTTTCAAGCCAGCTGTTGTTTCTGACTTTAATTTTCTGGTGTTCATTCTTGCAGATACCAAAATTATCTTCTGTGCTTCTATCTCTATCTTTTCCTTTCTTTATCTTTCAAGGTACTTCTGAATTTCAGAGCTGCATTAATTCCATTACTTATCAGTCATGTAACTGGAGCCTTTCATGGCATCAGGACTACATACAGACTCTACTTTTACTTGTCCCTGAAGTCCTAATCCCTACAATTTTTCAAAAAGCAGACATTTTTCTTTGAAACCTGTCAACTCCAACAAAATTTTCACCCAAAAATTTCAGTGTCTCAAGGACTGGATAGTGGACTGAGAAAGAGAGTTCATTAAAGGCAGACATATCAGACATTCAGTCTGGATATAACGAACTGTGATCCCAGTCTCTGTCATCCATTGTATTTCTACTCCATGCAAGGGGCTTTTCAAACCATTGTCTGATCTCAGTATCTCTCCAGGAAGTGGTTTAGTGTGTTTCAAAGTGTTTTATTCATGTGCAACATTTGGCTGGCAATGAGAAAACCATCTCTGTAGTTTCTAGTTTTGCCATCCATCTGTGTGTGCAGCAACTTGAAGGCTGCCTCTCTCCACCAGGGAATATTATTGGGCAAGGGCAGTAGCTGGAAGTGGGATGTAGCAGTACGTATGGGGACCTGTGCGTGGTGGAGGTGTTTAGTCACTCAGTGGCATTTTTCCACTTGAGTCAGAGGGAACCAATGGCATGTAAGGGCTCTGTCAGTTCACGACAGGAAAGGAAATGCCTTTGCCAAATCTCCTCAAAATGAACCTACATCTAAAACATTATCATGGGACCAGGTCAAAACAAACATTTCACCAGCTGGTTTTATCCATTCTGAACACCTAAACAGGCAACCAAAGTATGTAATTAAAAATGTCTGTTGTAACTCTTGCCAGGTCATTTCCCATGGTAGGACTTTAAGCGCAAGCAGTTGTTCAATGACCTGAAAGCTCTTCATCACCCAGCAGTCTTATCTCACATTTCCGTAGCTGCATGGTGCACATAGACTGATTTGTTTTCACCCACCTTGTTTTTAAGCATCTCAGAACTGTTTTCCCACATATTTTACTATTTTTGCCCATCTTATTCTATGTTGGCTTTGAAACTGGAGGCTGCAGTTCCTATGATAATTTCTCTGTTTGGCCATAAATGAATTCTTTGATGGAGTAGTGCTTTGCTGTGTGATCTTTCAGTGTTTTCTGAATTTCTAGTAGGTCCCCCCTTTCATAGGAAAGGGATTTAAAGACAAATATTAATTTAAAGCATCACATTATATGTTTCAAGAGCTTGTTAAATATTTAAAGAGAGTTGTGACTATTCCAAGAATGTTTCAAACTAGAAAGATGATACATATTTTTTATCTTGCTGGAAAGATATCAATTTAAATTATTTTTGCCTTATTCAGAATGGAAGATTCTTAATACTCTACAGGAAAGTGCGGAAATCCATTATATATTGAGGAGCTCATATTTGCTGTATGAAAACTACCATGGAAACTGTCCTGAAATTCACTAAATTAAATAAAAAATACACTCAAGGACTTCATGGAATTTGATTTTTTTTTTTAAACATGGCAATTGAGAGTATGTCCTAAAAACAAAATCTTGGTGTTCTGGCTGCTGCAGTTCTGTCCTTTCACTTGACTATTTGCATGTCTCAGGCATCTGTGGAGGAATAGGGTAGCACCCATGAGAATATTTGTCTAGTTGTCTGCATTGCACCTCTATTCAAAGGGACCATGAGAGAAACAAAATTGTTGAAATGTTTACCCCTTTTAATCTCTGCTGCATCAAAAGTAAATGTTGTTCAGCAATCAAGTTGTTTGAATCTTGGTTATAGTGAGTGGATAGACACAGGTTCAGAGTGATTTAGCCTATTTATGTAAACACCTACCAAACTCAGGCTGGGAGTCTTCCCATTAGAGATTCCTTTTTTTTCCAGGTGCACAAAACTTTTCTTTATATGAGATATTCAGTTCAAATCTCCTTCCTCAAAATCTTGAAGCAAATTGGCATTTTGCTTTATTTTCACCTAAAGATGTATTTTAACATACAACACAGAGATATGACAGGGGTATGCAGCATAGAGCTGGGCTACAATAACTCACTCCCTTGTTCTATAAATAAGACCAGAGACAAGGCAAGGTAATTTATCTTTGCATTTGACAAGCACTGGTATTTTGTAACTGGAAGAAGTTAAGGAAAACACCATTTGATTTGCATGATGAGTGACGGTGTTACTGGGGATAACAAATTCATTTCAATAGAAGCACTCTGAGCTGAACAATACAATCATTAAAAGAGCAGTTTCCTGATTAGACAGTGTAGCAAATAGCTTTTTCCCATTTTGCCATCAGATCCACTTTACATAAGCAATAACAGAGAGCAGGGCATATGTTTATCTGTCTGCCACTTTTTCTGTGGGTGTACAATGACAGTACAGCTTTTCAGTGCCATGGTGGAGCAGAAGGGGGTGATGACACTAGATCTGCGCACCCACAAGTATGCAGAAAACAAATCTGACTGATTGTACAGGCAGGACTAACAATTCGGGTCAGCTGGGTTTTTCACCATTTCAAATTACTTGACAGGGTAATTTTAACAGCAAGAACATTAGCAAAATTGAAGTGAATATGAGCAGGGTCTGAAAAAAGAAGCATTTCACTGGTCTGTTGTCCTTGTAGTCATGACCTCAGCATTAGGTGATTTTCTTACAGTATCTCTTGTGGGGATTAATGTGCAAAGAGAACTATGTGACTCGCAGATTCCTTACCCGACTATAAGAACCCTTACTTGAGCTGTAGATTCCTTATTTAAGATTGCCTGTGCTCACAGAGCACATGATTCTTGCTTCAGTTTGATGGGATGAAGACAGTCTGTCCATCTTTTAATGTATTTTATTATGAGTGAGCAAGAAAATATAGACATAATTCACCATATTACTGAGATAATAACTGCATCTATTTAAGCTATTTAGAGGTGACTCATATAACAACTGCATTTATAACACAAATAAAATAAATTAACAAATGAATAAGTCCAAATGACTAAGTCTTCAAACTATTGCAACAGATATAGCACAGCATCCTCAGCCAGGCAAGGGAGGGGATTGTCCTGCTCTGCTCTGCACTGGGGCGGCCTCACCTCGAGTCATGGGGGCAGTTCTGGGCACCACAATATAAAAAAGACATTAAACTACTGGAGAGTGTCCAAAGGAGGGCGATGAGGGTGGTGAAGGGCCTAGAGGGGAAGCCTCATGAGGAGCGGCTGAGGGCACTTGGTCTGTGGAGCCTGAAGGAGACTGAGGGGAGGCCCCATCGCGGCCTTACAACCTCCTCGTGAGGGGACGTGGAGGAGCAGGCCCTGATCTCTGCACTCTCATGACCAGCAACAGAATTCAAGGAAACAGCATGAAACTGAGTTAGGGGTGGTATAGGTTGGACATCAGGAAAAGGCTTTTCACCCAGAGGGCGGTTGGGCACTGGAACAGGCTCCCCAGGGCAGTGGTCACAGCAGCAGCCTGACAGAGTTCAAGAAGTGAGTGGACAACACTCTCAGGCACACAGTGTGACCCTTGGGATGTCCTGTGCAGGGCCAGGAGCTGGACTTGATGAACCTGATGGGACCCTTCCAGCCCAGCATAGTTCAAACCAGTCTCTCGGAGAAAGACAGTGTTTAAAAAAATTACTAAAAAAGAGTGAAGAAAGCATGAAAATGTACCACTCAGAACTGACATGATCAGGAAGGGAAAGAATCAGATAACGAGTGAATTAACTTTCCTTGCACAGAAATCTCAGAAAGAGCTGCTTGTTTGGAAGGATAATGAAAGACTGAACAAGGCAACAAAGCATGGAATGTGAAGAAGAAAATAAAGGGATTAGACAGACAGACTTTTGTATAAAACCACCAAAGAAGGGAAGAGAATAGAAGGAACAGAGAAATTGTAGCAGCAAATAGAAAGGAAAAGAATCCAAGGGAATACAGACCTCAGAATTAAGGCCCTAAAAATGTTTTTTTTTTCTTAATTAAAACAAAAAAGGAAAGGACAAAAGGATAAAATGCTGTTGGGAAAAGGAAAATTGTACGATTGTCTCACCAAAAGAAAGAAAACAGAGACAAAACGGAAATTATGAAAAAACCATTAGGAACTGATAGACAAATTGTAAAAAATATAGAGTTGTCTGCACTTTACTGTATCTCCCATTTCCTTGTGGATGGCCATTATTTCGTTGTTCCCAGTGTTGATCTGCCATCACCATTGTCATGGGTTTTCAGCAACCCTTACAGCACAGAGGTATTTTCAGTGGTGTGGCATTGTGCAATTATTTAAAAAGAAAAGGCATGACATGAGCAATTAGACATATCCTTAGTCTGATAGAAATCATGGACAAAGTGGAATAACTAGTAAACGATCCTGATTGATAAAGAGATTAAAGAGTTTACAGTAAAAAGGTTTCAGACTGACTGGGTTTGTTTGGACAACACTATGAAGTTAGACAGCAAAAACAAAACAGTAGATGTACACACCTAGGTAGAAAGAAAACTTGCAACTTGATATCTGATGACTTCTTGATTATCAATTTAAATAACATAAAATCAGCATACTAGATTGTAAACAAATCAAAAACTGCTTAGGTAATAGTTCTAAAATATTATTAGAAACAGGATATCTTGCTGAGCTGCTGCCTCTACTGTGATTCCATAGGACTTGGGTCATAGTTGAGCACATTCAACATTTTTTCTTATATTTAAATAAGCTTCTGTCATATCTTTGAAAGAATTTCTTAGAATATTTGTAATTATAAAATCATACATGTCATAAAAGCAGGATACAAGACATAACTGCAGAATAATAGATCTTATTGTAGGAAAGACTGATAAACACCTGAGATGGTGGAGAATTGTAGTTCCCAATGTTAGAGTGGTCAAAACGGTTACTGTTGTCTTTAATGTGCAGCTGGAAAGGTGTTGAATAGGAGAAGTTACATTCTCTCTTGTAACTAGCGCTGAAGTGCCTGCTACTGGAGTACCACATCTCGTTATGACCCATCCTTTAAAATGGGAATTGAAGCAACTGGAGAAGGTTCAGAAAATATTGAGAAAAATAATACGTTGGATGCATGTCATGCGAGTTTAATCTATTTAAATCACAAAATAAACAGGGATGAATTGTTTACAATCTACATACTTGGGGACCATATCAAAATCAGAAGCAATTTGGGATTTCTATTACTTTCTTTTTTCTTATGCTTCACCCAAAAGCAAGGAATATCTTCTTTCTCTTCACTGTAACAAAGAAGATTCGGGCAAGAGCAAAAATGGTATTTTTAACAACAGAAGCATTCAGTCACTGTAGCAATATATCCAGGCAGGAATACATTCTGCATCACTGAAAATGTACATAGGAATGTGAGAGTTTTCTCTCAAAGAGATATTCTAGCTCAAGGACAGCTAGTGGATTTGAAGTGGGAATTAGTGAAGAGCAATCCAATGGCCTGTGTTAGGAGGAGGTCAGACTTTCAGACTGTGATGTGCTTTCCTGGTCCTGACATCTATTAAACCAACATAAGCATATACTCTGGAAAAACTTGACATTGCCAGTAATGTCTCTCAGCTAAAAAGACTCAGATGGCATAGGTTTGGAAGTGTGCAATACATGTATCATGCTATAGACTAAGAAAATGCAGTAAAAATGTTATAGAGAAGTAAATAATAAAAAGAGAGACGCAGTCTCCTTGTCCCTGTATCTCTCAAGTAATTTTAAAACATTAAAAAAAAAAATTAAGGCAAAGTTATTTCTGGTACCTGGATGAGTGAAGAACTGGCATTCAGGACCAGTTTCAGAGATGCAGCACAGACCTCACATCCAGACAGGCTCCAGTGGTCTACGTATCTGCCAGAGTCTCTTAAAGATTGCCTCTCATTTTGTTACAGCCACATAAACTCCACGCATACATGTAAAATCTGAGACAACAAATACTTCTTAAAAAAAAGGTTCAACATCAACATTTATGCTGCAGGAAGAAGAGTAGGAAAAGCATTTATATGGTATAAGTAATGATAGTCTGCAGTATTGGATCAGAAGCTTTGCTTTGACACTTGGGGCCTTCAGGACTTGTGATGACTTTGCAACAAGGACAAGAGGGAGGTTTGCATGTGCCTGACACTGAGACGCTGCGCCGCTCTGCAGGGCTTCCTGCCCTCTCTCACTGAGGAACAAGGATAAAGTATTCCCTGTGTTTGTATCCCTGTGGGTCAGTGGTCCTGAGCTCTTTCTGTGGGCTCAAACTCATACACTGCCTGCCTTCTCTCTCCAGGGAAGGAGGCAACAACCATCTATTTGCCATGCACAGCTTAGGCACAAACTGACTAAATTTAGGTGTAAAAGTTGTTCTGGAGTCACACCCTTCCAGGGAACAGGGGTTTGGCTTCAGCTGTTAAATGGTTTCCCGTGCATGGGGCTTCTTCTCTTCTCTACCTTCAGACTAAACATGTGACTCCAAACTTCTTCACATCCAGCAGACTGGCAAGGCAGTCAGAGAGCAAGCAGATATTGTGCTAATGTATCCTGAATGTATCCTGCAGAAACACAGTTTTTTGCTTGTATTTGGTATCACATCTTTTACTGAAGGTACTGAAAAACAACCACCACACCTTTCTGTCTTTTACACTAAGGCTTTATTCTGTTTCCTCTTAGTATGCTGTAGCAAGATGCCTTTTAAAAGGCTGCAGGAGGAAGAGAGAATGCTATGCAAGCTTTTCCCAGTGAATTGAAAGCCATTTCTATCATTAGTCAAGCACTGCCAGTAGAGGTTTTCCCTGACAAAATCATTATATTCAAAGAAGTCTTAACATGGTATACAAGTTCCTGTAGTCAGCAGAAGTTACATCCATATGTACTCCATCTTTTAATCTCATAAGTGACAGCTGCTGCTAAGATTTTTTTACATGTGGTACTAGGAACAGGGAAAATTGCCTCACTGAGGGATGTATATGCACTGATGTGCTTTATCACCCAGAAGTCCAGAGGTGATCTAGCAAAACCAACTCTGCTCAGGAGCTGAATTCAACTATGGAGCTGTGGAAGAGCAACTCTCTCTCTGGCCCATTAATGTTATGCAAGGGACACTCAACTAATGTCATACAAAATAAATTATATAATTGCTAGTGTTTCATTAATAATTCCCACTCTCAGTAGTGATTCGTCATTCATGTCCATTGACTGGTGTCTTCACAGACATATGGCTAGCAAGACACTTAGACATGAAAGGATAAAAAGATAGAATTCAGGAAAAAAAAAAACCCTTTTCTTCTGGTTGGTGCAGCAGGGAAACTGCACCCCAATTCATCATGCACCTCTCTTGATAGTGCTGGCATGCAAACACATAAAAAGGATGAAGGGACCATCTGACTTCTGAAAAAAATGAAAATGAAACCTTTCATTTCACTGCCATGAATCAGACCAGGAAACGAGACCCACAGTAGTCCTACTGAGTGCTCCATTCTCTTGAATCTAAAACCAGTCCTTCTCCAAACTAATGAATGTTAAATTATTTATTGAAACATAACTTCTTCTGCAAAAATGACTGAAAGGGGCAGTATGTAGTCTTGTTTTGTCAGTTGCTTGGAGGTGGGAGAACTGCAGGTCTCAAAAATGAATCATCAGAATTTGAAAACTAAAGAATTTTGAATCTAAATAGTAGACTGTTGGCAGTCGTATCTTGACTTTCTCACTCTCTGATTTGTTGCTAGAAACATTGTCTTCAAACATAGCAATCCTTTGCTGAGGACACTTTCATTGAAATAATCACATTCCTACTCATTATTTTAATTGAATCAAATCAGCATTTTCTAACAAAAAGCAGCCTGTCAGAAAATGCTGACCCATTTTTAATAAGACTATTTATTTTAGGATTGATATTAAAATCTTTTCTGTCAAGAGGAACTTGCTATAAAATAAACTTCTGTTGGAAATCAGATGAATCAAGAAACTACTAGCGTTAAAGAAACCTATAAAGTCTATTTTCAAAAACGACCCTGTATTTCCATTATATTGCACGAAAACTGTTTACTACAAAGGAAAGGACTTAAGCAAACCAAATAATTACAAAATAACTTTAAATCTTTACTAGATTTGAATGGAAGATTTCTAATGACAGCTGTTGTTTGTAAGTATACTCATTTTTATATAATTCTTAGGATTCTGCCAGTTCATCCCCTCATACCTGAGAAGCCTGTAGCCACAGAGCTCTTATATTTATGCCCTTCAGAAATCTTTCTGGGGAGCTGCTATGAAGTCACTGCCTTTTCAGATCTGAGTTTGGTCCTGGCAGGATAAATAGCTTAGCTCCTCATTCCAGCATATTTCTCTCCTAGGTAAATATCACATTTCAGAATTTACTGCAGAATGAAAATGACAGTTCTCATAAAACCTTTGCAAATACATCATGATCTGTATGGTATGGGTGATTCGGTGCAAATCATCAGTAAATATGCTGTTCAATGTGTCTTTGCTCTCACGCATACTGCAGTATTGTTTTAAATGAACATTAGAAGTGGGAAAATTTCTGCTCATCATTTATCCCCCTTTCTGCTGATAGTTGTGCAACCCTGAGGCTTGTGGTAGATATTGTACAATGGGCATGTCTTGCATGTATCAACCCATCACTGCCTGCGTTTTGGTTCAGGGGCTGTCAGAGATAATTCTTCTTATCCATCACAGCAGAACTGGAATTCAGCCCAGATGCTGGAGAAAGCTCTGGGTTTATCATATAGTCTATAAATAATTTATTCAAACACTGCCACATCATCCATGCACAATAGGATGTGGGAGAGCTTCTCTTTGCCACCTATGCAGCAACAATTCCTCACACAAAGCACCGATTGCGCAGCGTTTGGGGGGTGCTCCCAGGAAATGTCATTTTCTGTGCTTAAACACTAAAGAAGACATGCTGGAATTGCCCATGCTTTTCCTACAGCAACCTCTCCACTCTTATATCACACTTTTCCAGGCAGAGGGGCCTTATACTTCTCAGCAATCCCAGATGTAAAGACTTTGTGTAGCAGAATACTGTTCTGCATGGTGAGCCTAAATGTTATCACAAGGGTTAAACACACTGTTTCATTTTGAAGCTCTGCTGCCTAGTGAATTACTCAAAGAGAAAAGGACTATGAAGTCTTCATATGCAACCCCAATTCTTCCACTCTTTCACTGTGTAGGTTTCAGCAAGCAACTTATTTCATGTTTTCACTGTGCTGTCTGTTAAATAGAGCTGACAGTACTCACCTGTTTTAAAGACATGTGGTGAGGTTAATTAGCTGATGTTTGTGCAGTGTTTTGACAAAATAAAAATGCTTTTTACAGTCTGTGTTATTATTAGAGAGTGTTGAAACTTCTTCGTAAAAATGATTTTCATTGGAAAATAAAATTTTGTTGAAAGAAGCATCTCTGAAAATATATTCTCTTTCTTCTAGAGGATGTAGAAAAACAGAAGTTGTCCCCTCCCTATGCAAGTAAAAAAATGGGGAGAAATTCAATGATGTGAACTACAAAACAGGTTTCCTCCCTGTGGATCCTGCCTGTCTTCTCCCTGGCTGACATGGGGTTCCAATCCTGTATCACAGCTATAACCCCCCTCATTTGAAGCAGTTACACAGACAAACATCAGAGCAGTCCAGTCTGGGGAATGCGCCAGAGCAAAGCCTCAATTATTTGCATAAACGGGATGGAAGGTTAAAATTTGCCTTCTCCAACTCTGTGTATGACTTAAGATACTTGAAGAGTGGGCTGGAGAAATTGTTTTCTATTTATTACATAACTGCATTTGAAAGTCTGAGAGCCCAATTGAGAAAAACAGTATATCTTCAAATATGTGGCAATTTGTTACAGGAATTCCCACAATTTTTTTTATTTTATGATGTAGCTATGGCTTATCATTTTCTTGTCCTAGTGTGGAAATGGAACAGAAATCAAAGAAAGTTATAAATGGATTTTCCACTGATATAAAGTCTGCTCAAATTTTGCCTTTGGCAGCCTTGAGTGGCTAATAATAGAATCGAGCTACTTCTCTCATTTATTTTTCAAAATCTAGAGGCAAAATTTGAATTCCCTTATGCTCCTCCTACCCTCACACTTTCTATTTTTATCTGCTTCAATGAGACAGGAGGGAAATTATAATTTTTAGTGTGACAGGGCAACACTGCAAAGTCTTTTGACCAATGAATACTTTGACTTCTGGTTAATCTTTTCAATTTTATTCTGACTTCATAAAGCTCTAATAGAAAAAAGAGGACTTTGAGGGGTTAATATTTTATTTCATGTTTTGATTTTTAGTGAAAATTCTCACTGAAATATGTTGGAATAAGAAGAAAGTAATTTAAAAACTTTAAGAATGTTTCTCTGCTTCACAAACAGCTCTAAATCAGCTTTTCTGGCATATAAACTTCCAAATGAAAGAAGAATCTGTTTCCAGCAAGGGTTTGCTTCCAGGTTTTCTTCTCTGTAACAAATACATTTTCAAGTGGATAAAGGCAACAAATCAATCATAAGCATCTTGATAGCAACCTTTATGGATTTAAAGAAGCTTTTCTTCCCCACAGCCTCAGAATTCTGCTGTTTCCTGAGTCAAACACATGTGATCCTTTCTGTTTTTTCTCACAGACTACCGCTGCTGAACTCCTTATAAGATATGTCAGTCTCCCCCCAGTTTGTCTACAGCTTTTGTAATAACAATGCCCCAAAGAGACCATCATATTCTTGCTGGAGTCTCTGCAATACTGTCAGGAGATCATTAATTATTTTTCATTTGTGCTTCTCAGAATGATGATTTCTTTCTCTACCCCAGCATCATTTTTTGCTCCTGTTCAGTTCAAGCTTCATTATAAGTCCTGTATTATTTTTTTTCTATCTAAACAGGCTTTCTCCATTTCTATTAATGCCTTAGTACTTCTTGAATATTGAGCACTTGGTGTTGTTTAATTTTATGCCAGTTTTAAACTAATATCTCCAGCTCCAAATTTCGGATTTGAATTCCATCCTACCAAGTGTTGACAACCTCTTTCAACTTGTCATTCACCTCCAAATTTGGAATCATGATGTCTGTTTGGTCATGCAACTTAATAAAGATGGAATTCAGATTTAAACATGACCTGTCAGCTCACAGGTAACAAGCCTTCTCAGCTGGTTGTAAAGCACTTATGGTAGATACTGAGAACTGTTTTCAAACTTTTCTTGTCTGATAAGCCATGTCATATTCTTTAGAATATTGCCATAAAGACAGCATTTTGAGCTCTTTTTTTTAAGAAACATGACTTCTACACTTTTTAATGTAAAATATTCTTCTATTATTTTTCATTATCTAATACATCTACTTGAGATTTTCTTGGGGCTTAATTTCTAGGAAGATTCTATAATTCAATATCAGAATAAAGTAATATTTTTTGCAACTTCTATTATCACTAATACTCCTATACTTTGAGATCAAGCACTTAAAAAATTAGGGCTTAGAAGAGATTTTAAGATAAATCTTGTTATTGGTCAGAGTCTCAGAGGCTTTGCTTCCACTGGGTTTTAGAAATTGTCTTACAGCTGTATTTAAGACCTTTAAAAAATAGCTGCAGATAAATCATTTTGCAGTGGACAGAGATAAATCTTATTAGAGCATTATTTTCAAACATCCCTTGGACTAAGAGTTTATTCTTCCCCGCTCCTCACCTTTTGCAGTCATCTGCATCTTTTCAAACTCTATGTGCCTGTTCTAATCCAGCAGACTTTCACTTCCAGCTTCCACCCACTGAAACAAATCCTTCGCTGGGGAATATTGATAATGCATTCAGCAGAAGAAAACCTCTGTTTTAAACTGGCTGAGGAGGCCCAACCCATTTCCCTTAAGTTTTGAAAAATAGCACTTACATCCCTCCTTGATGGGACCAGAACTCACCTGCACTACTAAGTAATTTTATTGTACAATCTGTTTAGTTGTGAAAGCAAAATACTGAGTAATTTCTGATAATTGCTTTGCATAAAAGGAGCAAAGAACACTACTTTTTCCAGTTCTAATTGCAGTGTAGATCACCTGGTTTGCTGTCTCTAGCTGAATTTCCTAATTACCAAAATGTTTTAATTATTATGTACTTTTGAAGTGAACATAATATTATGACAGCTGTTTCCAACACAATGAACAGGAGCTGAACTGCATAACGACTCATTGAATGGAGCAAATCCCTTCAACCAGTGCGGGTCTTTCATCATTCAGTTGCATCCTTTATACCATGGTTATCTCAGGAGATTTTTTCCCTCTCTGCCAACTGCTGTTCTTCAGTCCCAGGAGGCAATTGCTGGTGGGATTTGCAGACAGGTATGGTCACCTTCATCTGATTGACTGGCTCATTAATGCTGCCTCCTTGGGCTGGTGGGGGAGTGCAGGGAGGTGAAGAAGGCTGAGATTTGACCTGCTGAAGGGAAAAGTGCTGCTGCTGTTACCCAGTGTGGATCTTGGTTATTTTGGAGAGCAAATCAGGAAAAGGAGTCTCTCTAAAGAGAGAACTCATGGCTGAGTTGTGAGCACTGCTTTAGATATTGACGGTGGTCAGAACAACTGTTGTGGACCTCTTAGGTGATTTACAGCTTAAAAAAAACTTACAAAGGAAGGATCCATGTCTCCTTGTGCCAAAATCTACTACATGATGGAATTGCTTTTACAACTCCACTCCTGCAACTGCTGACTATATCCACACCTATGTGTTTTCTTATAAGTGCTACTAAATGTAACTGGCACATCCCTCATGACCAGAAAGGTAAGAAAATGTGGGAGCTATTATTGTAGAGCTCTTCATGGTGTGCAAGCTTTGTAAATGGGGTACTGACCTTTTGATTCTTCCCTTAAATATAAACTAAAGAATTTTTTTGACTGGCAAAACTGTTTCTGGAAGAAATCCGGTCACTTAATTGGGTGGTGAGAAAGGTACAGCTTCATACAGCAAAGGGACTGAACAGGCTGTGTACTGGGTATGCTTAACCTTACATATGTAAATAGAATTACTAAAACCAATCCTGACTTTGACCTATGTACCATGTAGATATTCAGGGACTTGTTTCATTTTTCAGAAATTATTATAGGAAGGCTTAATGGAAACTGCCTAGTCACTTGCTTTATGTCAATGAGTTAAGTCTGCATGTGCAGCACCTTTTCAAGCCTCCTTATACAGATTGCCTGATGAGGAATCGCTCCTTTTGTTTCTCTATAACCTGAGAACAGAGAGTACAATGTAAAGAATAACACTCTAACTACTTCTGACATTGTCTGAAGCATATTTTATGCTTGTACTTGAACTACAAGCCCGAGTCAAAGCAGCTGATCTGGAAGATTTTTCCCCAAGAGATTTTTACCAGACTGTTTTACAAAGATGTCACTGAAAGGTCAAATACCACATAGTTCTTCTCTAAACCTGTTGTTACATCTTTTTTTAATTTTGCCAAGCATTTGCTCCGATCTAATGCCTGCAAAGTCATAATGGTTTGACTGCCAGTAAAGTAAAAAACGTGCTAAACATCATCTTTGCATTTCTTTGTTGTGGAGAGTTGCATTGTCTCCAAGCAGATGAAAGGGAAAGAGGCACACTGGCTGTCTGGTTTCACCTTTTCCCTAGCACCTGGAACAGTCATTTCCATGGCAAAGAGGAGGTGGCTTTCCCAGGTGCCTGTGCAGCAAAGAACCCTTCGTCAGCCTGTGTCTTTTACATGATAAAAACAAAATCATGTTTGGAGCTCAGTATTTCCAGGAAAATGGAGTAAGCATTGAAGGAAAGTAGAGAATTTTGAAAAAGAAGGAAATAGCTTTACTTTTAGAGCATAAGTTGAATTACTTCATATTTGCCACAGGCTAAGACTGTGTGGGCAATCAAATCTGTGCCTTGGATGACACATGGCAATTTATTAATCCACTGTAATTCAGCAGCATATGGGGATGAAAGGGAAGGGAACAGGGACACTGAGAGCATGAGGAAGTCACAGAAACTTAAGCTGAGCTAAAATTTGGTGCTACTGAGACTAATAATAAAACTTCCAGTGAGCTATCTGCGATCTCCTGGATATTCAAAATTAAAAACCCATGAGCCAAGATGGACTTAATGTTCATGTTCCCACTTTTACAATGTTTGTCTTCTGAAAAGGTGGGTGTGTTGCCATGTTGGCTTCCTCTGGACACTGGCCAGTGCCCAGACCCTGATTTTGAGTGCATCACCTACAAACTGCATGACCTGTCTTTAGATCCTAGCACCTTTAAATTTTGCTGACATTCTCTAAGCTACACAAAGTACCTCCGAGAGCATTAGGGCTATGGATTTTCCCTTTAGAAGCTGAATAAGGTGAGAAAAATAAATGCCTTCAGCCTGATAGAAAATAACTTGTTGGAAGAGTCTGGGGTAGAAATCAGGTCTGGGAAGTTTTTCTGCCCTCTTTTACTCTATCTCACTATGTTTTCACACAGTGAAAAAATTTCCCTGTGAAGCCATCTTTAGAATTTTTTTAAATTGGGCTATATTAATCAGCTGGCAATTTAAACAAGAAAGCTCTTGCAGAGCAAGTTTTTGGGCTATTAGGGAATAGGTCAGAGAGTAAATTTTGCCAGGGAATATGTTTAGAGACTATTTTATTATTATTATTTCTGCAGCAGCTTCTTGAAATTCCCAGACACTCAATTTTCCTCCCTCTAGCAGATACCCAGCAGCTTGTGACCCAGGTGCAGCACTGCAGACCCCCAAAGGTACACATGGAAAGCTGTTTCTGAACAAGTCCATTTTGTAGCTACTTGAAAAATGTGTAATAACTATCTAAGCAAATCAGTGCTTGCTATCTACTGCTTACTAAATGAAGCACAACTACAGACTTAAGCCCCTTGAAATGTCCGCACAGAATCTCACTGACAAGATGTAATGATTTTCCGACTGATCCATCTATGTATTTGCTCAGAACTGCTTTGATGGAACCTTTTTTTGGGGAAAATTACTTTCTCAAAACCAATCCTAAGAAGGGCAGTCTTGACTGGCATTTTTGAAATAGCATTTAGTGCTGAAGCTCTGGAAGAAACATCTATGGGCATTCGCTAAATTTTCACTGCTATTTACAAGAACACAATACTTATTTTCTGTTAAGAGATCTCTTACTAAAGGAAAACCTGATCTTTCTGTTTAATTCATTCATTTAGTGCCCACTGCATAGGATTTTGTCCATACAGTTCTTGAGTCTCAGTGAAGGGGAGTCTACAACCTCTCTGGGCAATATGTTCCAGTTTTTGTTCTCTGTTGTTCTCTTAGAATAAGCCATTAGATTTGAGTGAATGAAATGGAAAATGCCTAATCAGACAACCTGTGAACCCCAGAAGGCAGAGAACGATGGAGATAGAATTTACAGGCAGCAGCAAATTATAGGGAACTGTAGGGAGTTGTAGATCTGATTTTCCCACAGGTGCTCACACTCTGACTCTTCTTGGCTTCGTTTAGGGCTGTGGGTGTTCAGAGCTTCTGAAATCCATCCTCATAAATGCACAGGCCGGGGATTGCAGCACCAGCTCAGCTCGGAATAGCTCTCAGGAGGTCTGACTCATGGTCTCTTGCTCTAATTGCCAGACGTTGCAGAGTTTGCAGGGAAATAATTATTGTTATTCAGGAAAGGTGTCTTTAATTCTATATATAGATCCACATGCTTGACTAGTGTAAATTGCAATAATTCCATTGACTTCCACGAGCTCAGAATCTTATCTTTACATTTTCACAACAATTCACATAAAATTATGACTATTTTAAAGAAATTAAGCTTGCTGGTTATTGGTTTATGATTCTCTCTCCCATCATTGCTAACTGTCCAACCACAGTAACAATGTATAAATAAATGTATCATCATGCTTTTTAATTAATCCTTGCCTTTTGAAATTAATTTACAGGTATGATCACAATGCTTTCTTGATGCTGGAGCTAATAATTATCACCAGGAAGTAACGACTGAATGCGTAAGGGTGATTAGAATGGGTATTTAATTTCCTTTTTTTATGCTTTGTATGTGGATTCACTGTCTAAAATATAAAGATGAATCTACAATGAGGAGAGCATTCCAGCTTATGGGGAGCACACACATGTTCCTAGCAGTAGTTCTTTAAGCATATGAAGAGTTGCTTGCTGTAAATGGTATCCCAGTTACAGAAATGAGGACTCATGCACTGCAGGGCATTTTATAGGTGCCAGCCTACAAATCCTAACCAGCTTTTTGTATTTCCCATTGCACTAAAAGAATACACACCGCTGTTAACTGCTTACCGTAAAAATTCCATTTTTTCCTTTTTCTTGGATGCTTTTTGGTGTGGTTCCTATTTCAAAGTAACAATACTGTTGCATTCTTTCCTCTAAGAGAAAAGACGGGTTATTTTGTGCAACATCAAAATGTTTGCTAATGACATAATGCAGTTTACTGTTGCATGCACTGCTTTGGTTTTGCTCAAGTTAGTCCTGGAAATTTGGGAGTAAAAGACAAATTTTTAACAGCTCTCTGTAGCAAATGCAAACATAAGAAACAGCTCTGCAAGAAAATTCTGATTAATAAATTACTGCCACTTCTTCTCTTTTCCTGACATGGACAACTTCAGCACAGATTTCATGGAGGACAGATAAAGCAGCTGCAGAAGAAAAATTCTCACTCATTCCAAGGAGGCCAAATGTTGAAGTGAGGCCGCTTTCATCCTAAGTGAAAATATGGCTCAACTAGAAAGCAACCAGCATTGTTTCCACAGGGTATGGTTTTACTGCTGTTGACTTTCCCTTTTTCATGTCAACTTCAGTGTACAAGTATATCCACCCTTCTTTTTTTATTCTCCTCTATTATACAACAAAAGGCAAGATGTACTTTGTACTGACAGTTGCTCTGAGAACTGCACTTACAGATTGTTGTAGTTACAGCAAATTCAAAGCTGGAGTGCAATGTCTGCTTCTTTATTGCAGATGGAAGAACTGTCTTGGAAAAAAAATAAAGAACAGGCTGACTTCTATGTCATAACAAACCAAATCTGAATCTTATTTTGAGGAAAGCTAAAATACATGAGATTTGAATCTTGCGAAACCTGACCAAAAATAAATTCCTCACAATTATTTTTGACTAACAAAAAACATTTGTGCGTGTCTGTGTTAAGACTAATTCTTCTTTGAACCCTTGTTACTTGTTGTTTTTCTTCATGTTAGTGATTCCTGAAGAAAGAATGTAAGGACTTTTAAATCTCTCTGGAAAGCCAATAAATAAAAAGTTAGTTTAAGCCAAATATCATAAACATCTTTTATTCTGCAAACTTTTTACCAAGTTTTGCTTATTCACAAGGTTTGGACAAACAGCCTCGTATTTTTCAGCATTAATCAGAAGCAAGACTTGCAATTCAGGCTACAATCACTTCTGAAGCAGAGAAGGGAATCTCAGTTTCTGAGTAGGACCTCTGGGCTCCAGCTACCCCTCTAGAAAGGCCAATCTCACACCGGTTTTGTGTCATGTCTGTGAGCTGTGTGGACATGTCTCCAATAGCATGCCATGTCCAACATGGCGTGAGAGGTCTGTGTTTGTGCACCAGAATTGTTCTCAAGGTGTCTGGACATCAGCTGTCACTAACACCTCCTCCAGGCAAGGGATTGTCGTGCTTCGTTTTTCCTTCCCTACCTTGTTCAATCAATATGTTCTGATGCTTTTATGACATCTGTTCTTAGAATTTTCTCTTCACTCCTGACCTCAAATAGTTTTTTGTGAAGGGTCTGTCTGGATTTATTGTTTGACTTGTACAAGACTTTCCTGGTTACTTCTACACCTTTATTCCGCAAGACAAAACTCTACTTACAGCTGTAGTTTTTCCTTTGATTCATTTCGGATATATTAAAAAATATCAAAATTTGGAGTTCAAGCTCAGTAAATCTGTTCTTCTCTCTCTGCTCATTAGGCACTCAGTGTTTAGCCTAGCACCACCTAACAGTCTTCAATCCCTTATATAACTCCTGAAAACTTTCACCTTAGTCAGGGCATTGAGAGAGCTGTGGTCTGAGATTAATATCTGAACTTCCCTGAATTTCACCCCGGTGGTGACATTGACTCCTTGTGTGACCTTGAAGAAGTAATTTGGATCAATGTTCCCTTGGATTCACAAGCATTTAGGTTGTAAGAAACAAGGCTAATGGCCCACATGTGTCTGTCAGGAGCAAGTGGACAACATTAGCCATAACTTCATATGACAATATACAGGGTTTTGTTTAAAGGAGAAATAAAAGGTGCTTTTCAGTCCTGTCGGAATTTCAGGCAGAGTTTAGAGAGCAGGCAAGTTTGAAAGCTGACGTACAACTGTACTTGCAGAGTAATTACCAAGTAGGTTTCTGCAGAAATCTCTCCTGAACCTGATACTGATCCCTGTCTTTATTCACATGCAGAGTGATGGCACAGAGCATGTGAAATGGAGGAGGACAGCAAATCAGGGAGACCTGTGAGCACAGAGAGGACAGGGCAAAATTCAGAATGTTTTTGCCTAATTGGAGAAAAATTGTGATTCATCAGAGACAAATACAACCACCTGCACTTAGGAGTAATTTGTGACAAAACACAGAGTGAGGAATGAGTGGTTGGAAAATGATATTTCATTGGCCTGGGATGCGGAGAGGAACTCAACCTTAATGCTAATTAACAGTGTTGTGAAAAGGGCAAGCACTGAAAGAAATTATGTAAAAAAGAATAGATGCTACAAGCCACCTGAGATATTCCTTCTTTCAGAGCTTGTAATGTATCAGTTTGTTCACTGTATTCATTTTCAGGTACAGGACATGAAAAAATATGTATGGGAATGCTCCAAGTCTGAATAGCATTGCTATTCTAATTGACTGAAGTGACAAAATGCAATGGATAAGTTCTTAAAGTATTTCAGTTTCATCTCCTGGTAGCTAACTTGGATGCTTTCAACAATTAGCAGATCTTGGAAGGAGGACCGGGTATCCTCTGAATCTGCCCATTCGGCATAAAAGGCCCTTTGGACTTTGCCAAAATATATAATTAATAAAGTTGAGGAAAAGGGAAAATTCCGCTTAAGGAACATTCAAAATCCTGTTTCAGCAGAGGTACAACTGCCCTCCAAGAGGGAAAAGGGGAGTAATAATTTAATTTTTCAAAATTTTCTTTTGATATGTATATTACTTTTCACATCTAGAGATAATTGCATTAAAGTGTGATTCTGGTCTCTGGCACCACAGAGGCTCTGTATTTATTGTGTCTCTTTACTTCTAAGAGCAAATTTGAAAGGGAATGAACAAATATACAAATAAATCTACCTGTCAGTCACACAAATTCATCTTTAGTCAAGATTGGCTCTTTTATTTCTTCCTGACACATTATTACTGTTATCACTACAACTGTCATTCTTCATCGTGCTTCTTATTTTACTTCTTAATTGCCGTGAAAGGTATTGAGTGTTTTTCAAGAAATCCTTTTCTTTTGCCATATCTCATCATGTACACCTGTCTTGACCTCTGGGTGATGCACAGCAAATGAAGTTAGGATGTAACCTCAGGAAAACTTTATGATAAAGTCATAAGAATCATGTAGTATTATGAGACATCTAGTAGAAATGGAAGAGTCACCCTCTGTGACCAAAAAAAAATAAGAAATATGGCTTTGTAAAGAAAGTGTAGAGAAATCTTCAAGAAAGGTAACATCAGTACTTGTTTTATGTTTGCTGTTAGCATGAAGCTTATACTTTCATTGAAGGCCAAGTTCCCAAATTGCCACGAGGCCCTTGTGTGACTTTTGTGTGTGAAGAGTAACAATCGAAGAGAAATGGCAGAGAAATGGTGACCTCAGCATGAGCCTCTCAAGTCATTTCCCATGGCACTTCACTGGTAAGACCGTGATGTGAAGCAATAGGAAAACACTGGTAAGTCTGTGCCCTGTCAAGCATCAAAGGCTCTCTGTCACTGGCCAACTCTGTTTTGTGAGGTTGCAGAGCTAAACTGCAGTGCAAAAGGGCAGACATTTTTGCAGAAATATATGAGTAAAAAACTAAGGATATTTAGATGCTTAATTACCTCTGCGAAATTGTTCCAAATTCCTATTGTGGACAAAGCTCCGGAAACTGAGAAACTTTGCAATTTCTCATGGATCCCTGATCCATGTATTTAAGAAGCTTACTGTAGACCTTATTCAAAGTGGAATCTGACACAATATCTTGATTCTCTGAGACAGTGTGCAAGGATATAGTACAAAGGTATTGTCAGCTCTCCTGGTCAAATCAGAACCCCTTTCTTTCCCATTACTGGGATTATGAATTGCTTCTTTTATGCAGTAAATTCAGATAAAGCTGAATACTTATGACTAAATGTAATAGTAGGTCTTGATAAAGTTGATACAGGAACTGCTAGATGAAAGATAATCAGAAGTTTGTGTCAAATATTGAGGAAGAGCTTAAGACCATTACCTCCCAAACAGAGGTTATGAAACTCTTCTGAGCTGTCACTACCAACCATTTGAGAACAAATGTTTTAATCTAAAATTCTTTTTGAACTGAAAATTTACAAAGAGAAAGGACTTCTGTTAGTGCTAATGGAGATGAAACTAGAATAGCACGAGGTCAGTACACTGTGTGATTCGCAGTGCTACCCCTTTAGCTCTTGGCTGATACCATTGCAGATTGAGATGAAAGTGCCTGTAGCTGGTGCGGACAGTGCAGTGCAGGGCCGGGGGTGGTAGGGGTAGCTGCTGCACTGTAAGAAGACAAGTTGTTCAGAGGCCATATTAAATTAAGGATCTGTTTGGTTGCCTACATGGAAATTAAAGATCCCAAGACAAGTTTTAAAAAGAGTAGAAGATAAACCAAGCAATGATTTGTCTTTAGAGCCACTGGTCTATTCAAGCATCAAATTCATTACTTTACAAAGCTTGTGGGAATACTTGCACAGTGTATGAAATGCACTAATCCATCTGGGGTTTTTTTCCTTTTTTTATCACCTGGAGCTGTGTAGGTTACACAGTCTCTCAACTCTGTCACTTTGCTTAGCTTAATTTCTTTCTGAGTAGAATGAAGCCCTGCAAGCAAAGCCAATTCAAAGCCTCTCTGGAGCACAGAGGAGTCTTCAGGCTGAACCTACAGTTTTGCAGACATACTGGTCTCATTTGTCTTTCTGTGTCTGTGATTTGAGAGCAGTGATGTCCTCCATAATCACAGCCTCAAGCACTCTCAAGACTGTCCTGTCTCACACATTCCTGCACATATGAAGTAGTGACAGGGATTTGAGAGCCACTTACAACTTGTTCCAACTGCAGGTGTTGAGGACAAGCCAGGTGGCTTAATTTTCCATCAATTTATTTCAGGGTACCTGTCCAAGAGATGTTAAAAGTCTCAAAACTGAAATAGGATAATCTTGACCCCGCTCTATGAGAAAATAAGTCCTTTATTTTAAAATTTGTGACAGCACACTTGCATTCTCTGGTGCATGCGTCAAAGCATGAAGGCAAATGTGAACTCCCTCAGGACACAGGTTGAAAGACAAGATTGTCTGGGGGAGCAAATGGCAGAGGAGATTGTGAAGGACTCTGAACTCTGATCTTCCTAAAATCCACTCTGATTAGTTTTGTGGGTTACGTTTAGGTAGGAATCTACTGTGTATTTGGAATGTCAATGGTTTTATTCTCTATCTCCCAAATTTTGGAGGTATCTTTTGAACAACTTTGGGATAACTTTTAATTTTACCACGCACTCATTGAATTTTGAGCAGAGCAATATCTAGCCATTCTAAATTACACAACATTAAAGCACTTGATACTTTTCATAATAGAAAAGCATAGAAGTTGAAGGGAAATATCCATAAAAGTTAATTAAATCAAGAAAAGTATTAAAGTGAGAAGACTTAATGAATAAAATCATCAGTATCAGGGAATCAGGATACTCACTATGTGGAAATAAAACTCTTTAGAAGAACATAAAATACATGAGCTATGAGAAGAGTTTTCTTCTTAGATTGGAGAGATAACCATTGTACTCTTCTGTAGGTCAGATCTCTTTGGACATAAATCAGAAGACCTTCTTTGGCTGTAAGTGAACTATAATTATTTACTGCAACAGACAATCTGTTCCTAATACTTTTTGAGGTGAGCTAAGTATAACTTATGAAACAAAATGAAATGATAGGTTGTATCTAGTATCGTTTTATGAGTTTGACATTTTTTGAAATCTTCTTGGCTGAAAGATGCAGGCAAAGTGTCCCTAGAAAAACTGTTTGTCCTCAGGATTGTCTACATTTTTCCCATCACATAAGAAATGATATGAAACTGTTTAATGTATTGGACTGACGCAGAAAGAAAAATTTAGCTATCTTAGGAGTTAAAGCAGTAATTCTAAACACTGATTTCATTAGAATTAGATGGGATTTACACTGCTTAATGGGAAACTGGAGTTACTGGGAGCATTCAAGGAAATAAAGAGCAGAAGAAAGCAATGCACTTTACACAAACCCCAAAATGTGTTGCAGAGAAATAAGGGCATTGTTAATACTGCAGCTCCATGTATTGCTTACTGGAGCGGCTGAAGAGCTGTGCCAGAAGTGACCTGTATTTTTGTAAGCTAAGAGAAGAAATTTCAGGGGACTTAAATATCTTCTGAGTGTTTGACAAAGCTTGGGTCCCACTATATTTTGTGTGAGAAGAATGCCTGCAGAGTAACTGTAGGGAGGCAGTTGCTGTAATACTCATTAGAATTACTCATGTTGAAGCATACTCATAAAAATAATAAGATTTCTTGATGTGTGTTTATTTCCCACTGGTACACTGTGTTGCATTATGATAGCTTCGCAGTCCCAGTGTGCTTGTTCTGGTTGAAGAAGCACATTCATTATAAGCTCTTCTTTTCAGATGCTTATAAATTTCTGGAAAAGACTAATTCTTTGGCCTGACATATCTTTTGTTCCTGTCAAACAAAAGGTGTTGATTATATTCACTGTTTTTTAATTCTGTATTTGTTAAAAGAGATTCGTTGCTTTGGGGTTAACAAGCAAATAAAACCCATCCAGTTGATTATCACATATTCACATAATATCTTCACCCATAGATAACGCAAAATATACTGTATTTTAATATGACTGAAGTGGACATAATCAGAATAAACAGTCTTGTGGAAATCTGAAAAAAATTGAAACCAACGTTGTAGTGATCAGAAAGCTCTCATGCTAAACGTAATATAAACTTGATCCAGGATTCAGTCATTTCAGTCTTTCTCTCAAGTCATAAGCGTGACATTTCAATCTTTACAGAGAACAAATTTGGTTGACTTAAATGAATTGAGCATTTATCTTATAATCCTTACTAGATGGTTTTCCTGAAAAACAAGCAGATTTTTGAGGCTGAGGATGGCTTTCAAAGTTGGCTCTGTTGGCTATTCTTCTCTCTTCACTTGCTACAGTGCTAAAATCCTGATTTCCAATATATGCTTTGTGTGTCTGCCACTGCTGACAAGTCTGGAGCATGGCTCTCTGAAGCACAACAGCAGTTGTCTAAGAGGTGTCATTTAGTCTGTCCTAATATTAACCACTCTTGACCTTGTGCACAAAGCCATCCTTCCTCTCAAGCCCCGCTAGGATGTTTAGATGAAAGTGTGATTATCATAGCTTTCACTCCAATCAACGTTTGCATGCTTCACAGCCCAGCATCATGCAGCACACCACAGTCTACACTCTGTGTGTGTGTGTGCCTGCCTCAGGCTTGAGCTGGGTATTCAGCAGCAAAATGGATGAAAAAAAAGGTCTGGCAGATTTATTTGGTTTACCATATCAATTCAAGACTAATCTGCCAATTTCTCCATGCTGCCATTACAAACTGAGCAATGTTTACTAAAGTATCTATTAAGTAGATGAAAGACCAGCAGAAAATGACAGACTGAACAAAACCTGCACCCAGTTTTAAATTTCTTTGTTTTCACCCCAGAAAAGCCAGGATGTATGCAGTTCAGATTACCCCATCCATGAAATTTTAAATAGCAAATGTAAATGCCTTGTACATTGTATTTGCTGATGAGATCCTGGGGGAAGATTTATATTCAAATATATACAGTCATGCCTTTTTAAAGACATTAGACATTTGTCTTTTAACATGAGTTCCTGAATTGTTTTTCTATATAAATGTGCTAGATCTCTTGTTTCATGAAATGTGTTGAGGTATAAGTATTAAATTTTCTTCATAAATTCAGGGATATTTCTACAGCCGGTATGAATTGGCATAGCTTTTCTGAAGGGATCATTTGCAGCAGCTATTCTATAAATGTGAGTAGTACCTTTCAAAACTGTGTTCCCTGGCCCACATTTACAGTTACCTTGGGAACAATTACTCCATATTGTATATTTAGATGCTCATTGTCACGTCCTTTCTGGTACTGAATCCCAGCAGTCCCTCCCAGTGTAAAATCCCCAGCATGTGACATGATGGCAGACGTCTCACAGCAGAGTTCATGAGCAACAGAATAGGAGGAAATTATAGAATCACTTGCAAAAGGCACTGAGGGTCTGGTGTAAAAGGGGGAATCTCCACGACTGTAGTAAGCAGATGTTCTACTATTGCCTTTAGTGGACTGTACTCTTCGCTGTGGAAGATCTGAGAGTTTAATAATGTAATCAATATAACAGTACAAAAGGAGGCAAGGACAAGTCAGAACAAAAACAGAGACTGATGTGTTGTTGGAAAAAAATATCATGGATGCAATAATCTCCTCAAGGAAGAAATAAATGGATGCTACCTTTTATTCCTTCCTGCCTTCTGAAATCAGAGCTCACAAACCTGGTCTGAGCAGTAGTTGAAATGATAAAGAGACTGCATATTAATTTCAAAGAGTTACTCTGAGAAAGTTTCCCCCATTTGTGAAGTCCAGGAATCTGAAAAATATTGTGTGCATTTTTTTAATGTACATGGATGTTCACACAGAGGATTTTGTCTAATAAGGAGAGAAACTGGCCATACCAAAAAAATGTAATATATGGCAATCTTCTGGTGCAGAGAAATAACGAAATACCCACTGTCCCAGGGTGTGTGAATGGGAGCTATGACTTTTGAGCCTACTGTTCTCTTCAATTGACTAAACATCTCTTTGTACATTACAGCCAAGTGACAGCATTCTGAATTTCACTGAGCCACCTGCTCTGCATCATCAAGTTCCACCTTGAGATAGATATGTATTAAATAGTTGAGAATTACTGATCTTGAGTCTCCTAGAATTGAAAAGCATTCCCACAAATTTGGACCCATGTTTACTCTATGGAATTTTGTTGTTTGTGGATGTCAGCTGCATCCTCATGGTCTTGTCTGAGCTATCTGGACCAAGGATACCTCAAATGTCCCATGTATACTTCAGCTATATTTCATTATTCCACTACAGAAAGAGTCTAAAAGCTCAAAGGAAGAAATCACTTTGCCACAGGTATAGCAAGTTTTAGAAATGTTTAATTTTTAGAGAGCAGTCTTACCATTGCCCAGAGAGGTAGGGGACAAATACAGTGAAGTTGGCACAATCAAATCCTGTCCTAAAAATCAGTATTATATATCCCCAGGGTATCATATATGAGTTCCACAGAGGATGTTTTTTTCTAGTGCTATTAAATTTAATTTAAGTTGATAATTGTTCATTTATATAAAATATATTGAAGTAGTTTCATTTCAGTGGCCAATGTCTGGAGTATACAACTATCCAACTATCAAAATTAGCTTGATAAAGGGTTTTCCAGAGACGGGAAAATGTGTTTGAAACCTGAGTTTTGAGTTTCCTATCCCTCTTTTAAATGCAGTGGAAATTAGAGGCAACAATCTGTCACTTGATTGGTGCTCCTTTAGATGTCATATCAGGTCTGTGATCCATATCTCAGTTTTAACACAGATTTTCAGGGGAGATCTGGATAGTATCACCAAACTCGCAGCATCAGAGGTTCTTGCAGGTAGTGCAGAAGTGATTATAGTTCATTGCCAACTTCTGATTAGGGTGAGTAATGCTTGGAAAGCTCTTTGTAGATCAAATGAGGTATGTGAGCTTCACAAGGGCTAAGGTAATGTTCCTTGACTGTGGATCCCCTCAGGAACTAGAGGACTATAATAAAAACATTTCCTATTGCCACAGCAGTAACTTTTGGTGCTGAAGTAGACAGATAAGAAAGAGACTTTGCCCTCTCTCCAGACCCCATTTGACCCTAAAAGTCTGGGATTAAAAATCCAGTCTAAAATTAGTATTTGAAAAAAAAAACTGTCTCGTGGACTCTGTGATTTTGGTTTTGATTTGTCATTGTCAAAAAATGCCTACCCCTGGCCCCTGCTAAGGACAGTGACAGATGTGTGTCTGTGCTTGAAAGAAAAACAGTGTGGGTTCTGCCATTAAGGAAAACAACACATAACTTTTCCAACTATCCTATTTTGGAAATGATACTGAATAGAACATCCCCATCTGTGATGATCGTGGCACGTGAAGGAGGGACTGGCAGCACCAGGCAGTGATTTTCTGTAATGGAAGTAAGTTGGATGCTTACAGTTCCACACTGATTATATTATACATCCTTTCATACAACCTCATTTACATAACTGAATCATGAAGCATCTTTGTGCTAAAGAAAGCTAATGTAAAAGACCACCAGAGCTTAGTTTTTGCCTAGTTAGCTTGCTTTTTCTTCCTCTCTCTGTTTTGAACATCTGGAATCAGCTGTGGACAAGAGTGACATTTCCCAAAGTGCTCTTCAGAGGTGCAGTACTGAGAATACCATTCCTTGTTCCCCTACTTTCCCTTTTTTGCCTGTCAGTGATTTTTTCCTCTTCATAAGCTCCTTTTCCACCCTTGCTTTCTCAAAACACCCCTTGAACAAAAAAAGCCTTCGTATTCTTCCCCTTGCTACACAAGCAAATATCTTGCTTGGTTAATCATTTATCTGCAGACTTCCCGTTACAACACCTTTTTGGTTATTTATCCCCTCACAGTACTGTTATGAGATTTTGTGTATCTTTCCAAGCATGAAATAAGTACATGCATTTCCAAGAAATATATTTAACAGACCAGTAGGATAGATGTTCTCACTGGGGTTAACAACTCTATTCCATTTTTGACTCACTGTTTGAATGGTGCTGGAGACAGCTGGTTTTCCTTGCCACATTTTGATCTTTTTTTCTGGCTGTTACTTTTTAATAGCGGTAATATATGAATTTTTAAATTTACTGAAAATAGTCTGATGATAATAATTTTAACTTAAAATTCTAATCCCCTTGAATATATGGTTCCATATCCTTGTGTTAATAGAACACTACTTGTAGAAATTAGTGAGACTAAGCACTTTTTAGAAGTGCTTTTGTGATAAATGGGTCAAATGCTCTCCTCTTTCCCATATAAGAAGATACATCTGGGAATTTTTCTTCAAAATGCATCAAAACTTTTAAAGATGTTTTAAAATAAACTACATGTTAGGATGTTTCAAATCAATTGCCTAAACAAAAAAATGAACAAAAAAATCCCACAAATATGACAGAATGCATTATGGTTGTCTCCCCAGTATAAGAAAAACAATGATGAAGATTTCAAATTAATATTCTAATTGGAATTTTGTCTGCTACAAATTTCAAATTATCTTTCTGGAAAATAAGGATCTATTCTTCAAATAGCAAAAACAGTAGAAAAGAGGTATCCCATGAGAGAGGAATTTGAAACTTAGTCTGAGACAAATTTTTACCTCCCATAAAGAGATCCATATCTGTGCTCTGGGTGCCAAAAGAAATGACTAAGTTACTGAAGAACAGTTGTCTTGACACATCCATATCTAGTGCATATACTGAATCCTAGGGGTAAATTGTGTTAGTTTAGCCTGTGTTGTTTGTAATTTATGAGACTGGCAGACAAATGCTGTTTGAAAAAGTAGTAACTTACTTGCGACCCTCACAAGTAGAAAGCTGTGGCTCGATAATTTTTTTTGTTTGTCTGGTTGGGGCGAGTTTCAACTCACCACCTGCATGAATTATGGTGTTTCTACTATGGGCAGTTACATTTCATGGCATAAAGAGATGATTGTAAGACTTTTCTATCATGTAAATGGGCCTAGAAAGCTGTTGCCCTTATGCTACTTAAATAAGTATTCACTCAGTCATCAAAGTTCATAATCCTGGAATGTATCTTTTTTTCAATATTTAAGGGTTTTTTTTTTTCAATAGTTAAACATATACTTTATTTTTAACATTAGCTTAAGCCCTACTGCTGTCAATAAGACAAGAGCATGTCACCAGACATTTTCCTAAATGAGGGTTTTATCTCAGCTAACTTTGTCAGTTTTTTCTAACATGGGACAAACCTCCTATTGCAGGATTTCTTAGTCCTTGCTGAGCCCAAACTACTAAGTAACCCAAAGCAACTAACTGATATATATATATTATCAAATGGATCTGATTCTTAGAGACTTTAATAGAATTTTCAACACCAGACTGTCACAAAAAAAAAAAAAGAAGAAAAGCTTATAATTCACTTGAAATATTAGTGAACACGTCAGAGTGCATTTCCCAGTGTTTGCCATATTTTATTCAGATGTACACATAGTCCATAAAAATCATAACATTGTTTATTTGAAAAAGACCTCCAAGGTCATCAAGTCCGTCACTAAACCATGTGTTCAGGTGCCACATCTACATGTGTTTTAAACAATGGTAAAGAAATTTTTCCTCTTATGCAATCTAACCTCCCCTGGTGCAACTTGAGGCCATTTCCTCTTGTCCTATCTCTTGTTACCTGGGAGAAGAGACTGACCCCCACCTCACTACACCCTCCTTTCAGGGAGTTGTAGAGAGCACTAAGGTCTCCCCCGAGCCTCCTCTGCTCCAGGCTGAACAACCCCAGCTCCCTCAGGGGCTACTCACACGACTTGTTCTCCAGACCCTTCACTGCTCAGTTGCCCTTCTCTGGACATGTTCCAGCACCTCAACGTCCTTCTTGTAGTGAGGGACCCAAAATTGAACACAGGAGGTGTGGCCTCACCAGTGCCAAGTGCAGGGGAATGACCACTTCCCTGGCCCTGCTGGGAACCAGGGATTATATCCCACCAGAGACACAGTTAATGGTTTTTTGATCTCAATGAGATTTTGAGATGCTTAGCCAGACCTTTAAATTGTGTAGACAGAAATCCACGTAATTATGCCATTTCATACCTCTTGGTTATCCAGCTGATGGTAGCAATGCTGCTTTTAAACTGTTTGGATTTAAGTATACGATTTCATTATTTTCTCATTCACAAGTCTTTCTTTGGCCGCTGCCAGGCACTTTGGTGTGAGCTCCTTTAAGTTTCTACAGCAGCACACCAATTTTGCTTGGAACACTACACAATCCAGAAGGAAAAAATGCAGCTCTGCATGAAGCAAATTCACATGTCACATATTTTGCTCTCTCTAATGGCTTGAATTTTTCCCAGGGCTTGCTGATGGCCAGAATGCATGCTGAACCAGGGCTGGCCGGGCTGTGCTAGCAAGGCTATGCTTAATTATTGTGCAAGTGTTTATAGATTCCCTGTGCTCCTGGCTCCCATCGGTACTGCGAGGCATGTCCAAATATAGATAAATTGATTTCAGCCTAAAACCACGAGATTGCTGTGAGCTTTGCATAAAAAGCACCAAGTTGTTATTTCTTTTACTTATCTTCTCCTTATTCCTTAATTCTGCTCAGTCTTCCTTTCATTTCAGTGTTCTTAACACATTGCTCCTTTTGAGCTTCTGGGTCCTTCTGGTTATTAATTTTGAGTTAATTCAATACAACAGTTTGAATTTGATTATCTGAGAGGCTATTACCTATGCATGTCTCCGTGGTAAAGAGCAGAAAATTTCAAGTTTAAAATGGGTTAGAATGAAGCACTACTGAATTTCTTTGGATAAACTTGGACTCTTTCCTAAAACTTTTACTCACTGCTAGTACAATAAGTAACTGACCTTTTTAAAAAAAAAATTCCTAATTTTATGTATGTATGCATAAATATGTATATTCATTTATATATGTACACTCATAAACTTGTATTCTTCTCACCATGATAAAATAAATTCTCTCGGTATTTCCATCTGGGATCAAAACCAGAACTCCAGGCAGCTTCAAGCAGATTGGTGAGATTTCAGGTCAGGCCTTACAGGCTCTGGTCTGATTTATACATTTGGAATATTTACTTAATTATACTAAAAGCATTATCTGTCATTGAAGCTATAGAGGGTCACAAAGGTTTTCAATCTATTGCAGTCTAAGACTTCACAGCAGTCTAGGAAGGTACATGTAAAGTGCAATTTTTGTTCCAAAGACATCATGCTTTATGCTCTGCAGATTATTCAGTCATGGTATATCTAATACTTGGAGAGACTTCAGCAGGAGCATACTCCAGAACCAGGAAAGAGCGACTTAACTGATGCATCTTTGAAAAGACAGAAAAATTGAATGAGAGTTGCATTCTGCATGTTTCTGCAAGAGGGAAGGGATAAGACAAAAATAGACTTGTTCAAAGGTCAGAAATACACCTGTGTAAAGTCTGACCCTAAAAGCTTTACCTCCCTGTGACTGTTGTCCTTGCCTGCAAGACATTGACTTTAAGTAGAATTGAATACTGCATTAATTACTTTTCCAAGTTCACCACCAGGTAACACCTCCAAGGCAGCTCAATCCTGCCTGGCAACGCTCTCCCTTCTCCTGTTTTGGAGCTTCCCCAGTGAACATCATTGACTGTGCTGCACTTAGGTTGTAGTTCAGTGACAAGGGAACGTTTAGGGCCTCAGTGGCCCAGGCTGTGAGCTGAACCCAACCCCGGAGCTTTCTGCTACAGCCCTGTGATGCTCCCAGGGTTGCAGGTGAGCAGTGAAATACAGACAAGCCCCGCAAGTGGCACCTCTTCTGGCGCCCTCAGGCAGCTGCCAGGACTGCCCCATCCCGCGGGCTGTGGACATATCCCACACCAGCAGCTGGCACTAGTTTGGACCAGCCAGGGCAGACCATCAAGCAGACAAGCAGTCATACTACAAGGCAGGATTCACAATCACCTTGTCAGATTTACAGCCTCTGAAGTGATGCTCTCCTCTTCCTTCTTGTGCTCCTGACATCCAGCACACAGAAGTCACAGTTAATGCTGTGGGAAACTATTCCTTCACAATTCCTGCTGTCTGAATAAGCTCTTTGCTCAGTTGAGTTCTGTTTCTTCTTGTGTCGTAACTAACTACTGTTTCATCTTTCTTTCTGACACACCTAAGTTTTGTAGCATTTAGTTTCTGCTTCTCTTATTTATCTAATTGTTTCATTTTACAAATGAAAGTTATTCTATTAAATGTCAAGCTACAGATACTTTCTTAATATCTGTGCACAATAGTTATATGCTTGTCATCTCCCCATGAGATGTCTTTCATTTTTATTAATTTTTGATTGCATTTTTTATACAGTTGCCCATCTCATAGATGCCCAGAATTCTGATTTCAATGGGGCTTTACCTGGTCTTAGTGGGGATAATGCCACTTACATTTTTTGAAAATTACTTTAATCTGGGACAAGAAGAGTTTTTTTAAAATCTCAACCTTTTCTTTCTTTTTTTTCCCCCCAACTGCTATGAATGAAGTTATTCAGGATGGGCCCTCCTTTCTGACAAGGTCAATGATAAAATGATTCTGCTAAATAAAAACCCATGAAAAGTTATTTCAAAATGAGAGGTTATGTGACACATCCCAAAGAGGCTACAAAGCACAAACAAAACTTGCCTAAACATAGCCAACCCCATAATATTAAAATAACCCTGTCTGGCTTTGGTTCTCCCCCATATAATACCCAGGACTGTCTAAACGACACAAATGGTTGGCAAAGATACTGGAGTCCCTATCCTCCACCAGAGATGATGAATCACAGCAGGGAATTAGAAGTAAGATCTATAAAAACCATGGCATTCACTTTCCTAATAAAAGAGGATACTTTCGTGTGTGTGTGTGTGTCTTTTGATTTGATTTGGTTTTTAACCTGTGATGATACCCAACAATCACTGAGCTCATGTACAATGCAGTGGTTGATTTTTCCTGTTTACAAGTATATATATTTTTGGCTGCAATTTTTACCCTCTGGAGCTATTTCTATTCACCATTTATTCCATGGATGTAAATGGTAGGTACTGTGCATGACAAAACCCACTAAAACCGAATGCCCCAAGTCAGTGTAATTCCTCTGATAACTTTTCTCCCAGAAGGTATGAGACAATCATGCAGCATATGCACAATGTAGATCTGCAGACATTATCTCCCAAAGGTGTTTGTTAACAGCCAGATTCTGGGCAAGCAACTCGATATGCTTGAGTATACTCCGGCTGAAGGACTACCAATGAATATCATAAAAATGTTATCCTATTTCATCTGAGAGAGGTTTGGGTTTGGGTTGGGTTTTTTCAGTTTCATGTTCCATAACACCTTAAAGCCACCATTTTCACATACTTGCTTATTTGAGATCTTGCAAGATTTGGAAGCAGAATGCAGAGTATGGGTGAGATCAAGATGTAGTTTTTCTAGCATAGCAGTGTTGCATTTCTGTAACGTGGCATGGTTGTGTTTGAGCCTTCAGTAGATGAATATCACAGTGTAGCTTAGTAAACAATTTTAGATTATACACTGCTGTAAAGTCTGCAAAGGAATTAATTCCACAAGCAATCCACTGATGCCTGAAAAAAGCAGGTATGATCATATAAATACATATACAAAGGATTACTGAAACTAGATAGGATTAATTCTATGCAGGCTGTGAGATTAATTCCAAAGATAACAGCTTTTTTGATAGAGAGGATGGAGCTGCTTTGAGTTTATTTGTAATAACTACATAAAAGCTGAAGGTATTACCTTAGGTTTAAGCACATGAGAACAGGTTCAGAATGTGTGAATTTCATGTCAGCTTTATCTGAGACCTAGATAATAAGATCTGTTTAAGGAAATTCAGATTAGTTTTGTCTTAACACAAAAGCATTTCATATCTATAAATAAGAATATGGTGTGCCTATGTGACTTTCTTTCTGCAGGAAAATTTTTAAATACTCTCATTTTTTGCTAACATGCATCTCAAAAAGACAGTGGGAATTATTAACAATAATGGCATAAATTGTGAAGTATGTACATAAAGATATTGTTGTTGCTGTTGTTACTGTTGCAGTTGTTGTTATTATTATTAATATTAATTTTATTTCCTGGTAAAATAACACAGAGAATTCCTGTTTTGCAGCAAAAGTGAGAGCAAAATATTAGGTCACTTTTTAATAACTGACAGCTTACCTGTCTAAGGAAGACTACAGAATAATAACAACCTGCAGACAGATTCTATTCCTCGTAAATTATTCTTATACTGTTTTAATTTACAGTAAACCATGGAAATGAAACTCCTTGGAATTCATCCATCTGCAGCTGAAATTTTCAGCTTTCTTACAAAACAAGCAAGCAGGTAGCTTTTGGATAGAGAAACAGTGCTGAATTTGAAGTAGTACATTGTAAGAAAGCTATTTTGGAATATTCTGCAATATAGTTTTGATTTATTTTTCCTATTTTTGCAGCAGTTTTCTTCAACTGAACTTAACAAAATGTCCAATACAAGGTTTGGGGGGGGCTGTCCTCTGTATGTCAGGCACTGTGCAAACACAGGATGAGAAAGAATACCTTCACCAAGATGCTTTCAGTCCCACCTGGAAGTTCTGAAAAGAGCTGGCTTCCATGTCCCACAGCTATTCAGTAGCTTCTGTCCTCTTTTTATTTAAGCCCCTTGGGGAAGGTCACCCCAGATTTTTATCAGAGGGGTAAAGAAGGGAAGTACAATAGCTTGGGAACTGAGGGAAAGGTGCTTGATTAGAAGACTCTTTTAAACCCCGACAGGACATTTAACTGCATGTCAGTGGGATGTCCCTGTAGCTTAGGGAGATTTAAGGTGCTGTATCCAAAAGCAGTTCCCTCTCCTCATTTTTAGGTAATCCACCACAGCTTAATCTATCACTGTTCTTCTTTGGAGTAGTAGAGTGGTTTTGAAGCAAACTGCCTGGTTTGAACAAACCACACCCAGAAGCTCCACTCTGAGACCACAAAACGCAGCCCACTGCCACAGGGACAGGAAGGTCCAAAACAGGACTTGGTTGAACCTCATGTGTATTGTTTAAAATTACACAGAAGATGAAACAACTCAAATTTCTGCTTTCCAAGATAAAATGGGAGGGAATATAAAAGAAACAAAACAAGGCAGTGTATGTTACCTAGTATAATTTGGTGGTTATATTCCCTCAAATGATATATTATATTAATCTAATACTTTAACACTGAGAAAAAAATTATGAAACAGAGTATCTTCTTTATTTTTTTTAATACTAACCTGAGTATTTTTGTGGCATTTATGATATCATTGAGTACAGAATTTCCTGAAATTAAATAATCACTCCTGACATTTCATAAATAATTTTGTGCTATTCTATTATATTCTGTCTTATCTTAGCTACTGTCAACTAAAATGAATAGAAGTGGCTTTAGGTAGTAAGAGGACAATTTAAAAAATCATATCAGAGGCTATTTCATCTTCTAGATCTCAAATGCTTTATATTCAGTAGTTACTTTTTCACTGGAATGGATTGACCCAGTTGCAGAACAGTGGGGAGCCAGAGGCAGGCGCAAGGGATACTGACTAGTTGTAATGTGCCTGTCAGAGGGGTCTGTATTAGGAGACTCCAAAATGTCTGATCTGAAATCCCTTGGACTCTATCCTGTATTTCAAACATCTGTAAAAACACATGCATGTATAGCATTTTTCACTACATTCAGGGAATCAGAAAAGTCTGCCTATATTTGTTCTTTCTGAATAGATTTTCAGCTGTGGAACTTTGTATCTAAATTCTCCATCTCGTATTGCAGAGGTGGAGAGTTCAAAGCCCAAGGGGTTTTAGCTTATTAGGAATGCTTCATATCTATTATTCCCGTAATTTCAAATAGATAGCTACATTTTCAACATATAACTAATTTTGGCATCCAAGGGTACTCACGACATTTAACAAACATATATAATCTTTCTTTTAGTTAAGCACACACTCATTATAGTTAGAAGTCAATGATATATGAAGAAGAAATAAAAAATAATTGTTGTTTTGTATCAGACACATCTGTATGAACAGTCACAGAGGTCAACCAAAGAAGCTGCCTGGGCACACACAAACAAGTACCTAACATATTTTTTGTTTGGCCAAGAAGGAAACAGGAATTTTCTCAATTTGAGGAAAAGATTTTACTCTTTTCCTCTAAAACCCTACACATATCTCACTTGTCAGAGAGCTAATACAAACTCTCCAGTGACATTGATGGGAAACTTCAAATGGCGTTCAAAGGGCTTTCAGTGAGGCCTTAAATCTCTTCAGCGTGGGCCACTGAAAGTCTCCTATCAATTAGTTTGTGACTGTGAGCTTGTTTATCCCTTCCTGTTTTGTTGTGAACTACCAGCTTTAATGCTGCTGAGGAAACTAATTAGACAGTCATTCCTTCCCCAGCCAGCAGGACTGGAAACTGAGTGAATAGGTCTGTGACCACAAGAGAGGGACAGAGTTTGATTGAAGTTGATGTGTCCTGCAAACAGTAAGGTGCTTTTGGTTTGTTTTTTTAGCTCTGTCTTTGCTATAATCCATCTGTTGCAAGAGAGAGGGGCAAAGGAGAAAGTAGTTTCACAGTTCTGTATAGTGAATCTTGGGTAAATGACCTCTAAAACAGGCCAGAGGATGAGGAAAGTGAATGTGTTACTGGTCTGGAGTCAGCCCAGTCCAGGTTGGCTGCAGTGGCCAAGACAGTGTTCCATGCTTTTTGTCCCTGTTTAACCATATCTGCCTTTCTCCTGAAGGAGTGAGAGAAAGTGTCTTTGTTCTTCATCACTGTCCACAGATTTTAGGTCACTTTGTGCTGTGGAGCAGGTGTCCAGCACTCTTAAGAATCCATCAGGAATTATAAAATATTTAGATCTGTTCTCAATAATGCCAGGCCTTATTTTCAATTTGCAAATTCCCAGAGTGACAAGAAGTAACTATGTACAGTCCTAATGCAGGCAGCTTTACCTGACACAGCTCAAAGAGATGGAGAGATGCAGAGTGTCAGTTTATCTATTTCCAATACTGCTCTGTGTGCCATAGCCACTTAGAAAGCTACTGCTGTTTTGGAAACGTATTGATTCCATCCCTTCTTCAAAGGCACAGCTGAGAGATCATAAACCCCAAAGGTTCTGTGGGTTTTCAAATCTCCTGTAGGCAAAATCCAGAGAGGAACTCTCCCAGAAAAGAGAGCCTGACATCACAGAGCATTGTGTCCCCAAAATGGGTAGGTGAAGGTGTTTGTACTTGGATTGAGACAAGACAGAGACAATAGATAAATAAGATAGGATTTGGGCTTTACAAATGTTGTATCATTTTCATTCTTTTTAATTCTGCTTCAATATAAGAGCTCCTCCAAATCTATCTTTTGAAAGGCACATTCACAGGTTCTAGCAAGTTCACAAGCACAGCGAAGGAGACTCATTTTTACAGGAAAATACCTAATTTCATGGTGCACAACTTGGTGTGCGGGGACCCCACTTCTGAGCAGAGAAAGGCAGCTCACCTCACTACTTTGTGTCTTGGCTTTCCCTCCCTCCACACACCATAAGATGAGGGCAGAAAAACCTACTCCTTCTTTATGTCACTTTGAGATCTCCTGCTTTGAATGCTTTAAAACGAGTAGGATTTGTCAAGGATTTTAGTGATCACCCTGCTGTGACTCAGTGCTGTTCTCTGTTATTCCCTGTGCCAGCGATGTCTCCCATAACCCGTGTCCCTTAGCAGTTTTGTCTTCTATAAAAGCAAGCATCTTTATCCTCTAAGTAAAGCCTGTAAAGACATGGGCTGTCTTGAAAGCAGAGAGAGACTTAGGGAATCCATGATTTGTCAAACAACGATCAGTTTGCAGTATAACCTTAGTGCTTGAAAGTCCACATAAGAAAAAAAACCCTCATGTTTTACCTAAAATGTAAGCTTTTCATAGCTCAGTAGTCCTCATGTGATATGCACAAAAGTGAAAGAAACATAGCAAACCAAACCTGTGGTTGCATTATCATTCTTTTTGCTCCTTCCTATGATGTTTGAGTACATTGGCCAGTTCCAAAATAAATATAACAAGAGCTAAATTGATATTTACCTCAGAGATATTCAGTTTCTGTAGGTTTTGTGAAGGAAAAAAAAAAATTGAATACTTATCTCAGCAAAAATTTGGCATTAATGAATCTACATCATAGTATGGATGCACCAGTCTTAAATTTAAAATTCTGGAATCATAGTACAAGCATGAAATAAGCAATATCACTTTATTCTACCCAGATCACCCCATCCTTTCAGCCTGGAGACAGCATCTCAGATGACTGTCAGCTGACAGACCTATTAAACATGATGGAGGTGACCTTGTGTGAGTCACTAAACTTCTTTTTTCATTTTAAAAACTGATATAATAATAATAATAATAATGAAAAAAATAATGATCTAATATGTACTTCACAGAGGCACATAGCTTAATTAATGTTTATGAAGTACTTCTAGATGAGATCTGACGATGGAAGCACTATGCAAGTGCAAAGTATTATTATTTTTTATTATAGCTTACAGCTATATAATTGATGAACTAGTCCAAACCTAATCCCACACAGACTCACTTCTACACTATAAACCCTGATTGTCTGCGTGCACAGACAAGCTGATATTTGACTTGTCCTGATGACATTAAATGCATCAATGGTCTCTTTTTGGTACTGTTTCTATGTCCCAGTTGTTGAATTACTCCTCCACTATCTTTTTTGGCTTTAAATTCAAATTATTTGCTCCGGTCACTAATGAATGCCAGCAAAAAGCTGGGTTTGGCATTAAATTGCATTTTTAGGTGGCGGCTACCATTGTCCTTCTTTAATGATTAAAATGACTTGGACCTACAAAAAACATTTAAGCTTTCCTAAAATCTATGGGGCAAAGCCAACAGAAAGCAGTGGAGAGTCTAGGCACCTTCATTTTTACCATGATGTCTGCATGGGAAAGAATGGCCCTACTTCAGCTGGGGAAGAGGGAATAGATGCAGTGGACAAGGGAAAAAAGTCCCTGCAAAGTTCCTGAAGCCTAAGCATGGAGAAGAGTGAGTTAAGGGGCCAGAACATTAACAGCAGATCACAATGGACTCCTGGTCAGTTCCTTTAGGTGATCTCTTCCCATTTATTTGCCAGAGCCCAGGATGCTGTCAGTGACAATTAACACCTTATGACTGGTGGACCATTGTCCTTTATAATCCCCTTTGCCACAGGGACAAAAAACGATTTTTAATTGTTAAAACATGTCTGAGATTTTAATTTGTCAAACCACTTACAGATTTATCACATTTCCCAGAAATTTTGTGGAGGATATTGACATGTCTTAGGCCCTGACCCACAAACACATGACATCCTGGATCCTTATTCCCTTCATGAAGCAGAATTACTAGATTTCACCTGTATGGGGAAGATGACAGGAATAATAGAGCAAATGATGCCAAAGTCCTTCATGAGCTTAAGAAAGGTTTCTGTATGGAAGAAAAGCTGTGGAATGATGAAATGCACCAAACCCTGGACTTAACCCAGCTAAACTAAGTCCAGAACTGAGCCTTGTCCTCTGTATGAATGCACCAGCCTGCTTGGAAATAGTGTGTGAATCTTCAATACAGAGCTCACAGGTCAGCCACACAAACACCCTGACTGGGGACAGTCAAAAAGGGCTTTTTCAAGGGAAGGAAGGATATGGAGGAAGGTAGAAAATGACAGACTAATCAAGGGTGTGAGGGAAAGCAAACTTGAATGCAGAGGGTAGTAGAATAAAAGCTCTTCTTGACCTTTTATCCAGTTTGCTTTGACACTGAAGAGCTTTCAAAGAGATTTATCTTAAGACAGTAGCAAACACAAATCTGTGAAGAAACTCCCTAGTGGCAAACTGAGTTCCTGACCCATGTCTGGTGTCTTTGCTGGCTTGTGGATTACAGTTGCTCTGTGTGAGCCTAGTGCCATACAAGGATGTCACAGAAATTACAGAGCAGAGCATTTTAACAGGAGACGCTGCCAGGCGTGCTGATGTTGGCTGAGTTATTCCTTCCAGCAGATGGGGAGAGCAGGGACTGCTATTGCCATGCCAAATCCCTTCTATGCCAGTGCACCTGTAAGAGAAGTCAGATTTTGCAGTATAAAAAGACTTCCTGTTCTTCCTGAGTGCAACAATCAGGTCTCACATGGGTATCAGTCCTCCTGGGTTGGCTTTGTGTTGACTGTTCTAGGGATGGGGGTAGGAAAGCCCAGGCTCCACAGAGCAGCAAATTAAAGAGAGTGTGACAAGAGCCTCTGGGTGTTGCGTTTATTTAGAGATTTTGAAGGAGAGTCCAAGTGTTGACAGCACCCCTACTGCCACTAAGGGTAAGTTTCTTTAAGAGTCACAAGAATTTATAAGTAATCTCTCTCCTACCACTTCTCTGTGTGAGGAAAAATTATCTTCTTGATGAAAATACACAAACAAATGAAGTTTTGCAGTCTTAGGAATGACAATTTTATAGATTCTTACAGTTACATATAGGTAATCACAGTGTTTGGGTTTGCTTGGTTGTTTTTTCTTTCCTTCAAGTGCCTCCATGTCTGTTTAATTTGTCTCAGATTTTACCTGGGGTCTTGTCACACCAATTCACAATTTTCCTAGTGCCCTCAGTTCTCAGTATTTCAGGGGCTCCTGGGAACTTTATTTGTGCTGCCCAAATGTTGACTGAAAGGGTTTGAGGAGGGAAAATATGATTCTTTGTAATTTCCAATGGCAAAGAGTCCTAACACCCTGAGAGACCCTCAAACCTGGCTGAAGGAAAGAAAAATTCAGGATATAGAGACTCTCATCCTCAGCACTAACAGTGTAAAAAGGGGACAGGGGCTTGCTAGGGGAGGTTAATGAGTTTGTTTCCATGGCAGCCAGTTTGCAAATCTATAACTAGCTACAACTCTTGTTAAGAAGAATTTATTAACAAAGATCTGTCCTGAGACCAGGGGAGTTACCAAAAGGTAAAGGCTCACAAAGCAATTTAACTGCAGAGATACCTCTCCCATTTACTGTGTCCTCTTGCCATTTTCATAGCACTGATCTCCTACCAATCTCATAGATACTCAATTACTTTAAAATAAAAAAGATGCAGAAAAAAGATACATACGATGAATGCTTATATCTACTCAGAAAATTGAGAGCTTGAAGAATGCATGATAAATCTTTCTCCATTCTATATGCCCTCTCAGACAACAGGATATAAACTGAGTGGCATTTGAAGTCCCTTTCTTCTGCAAATGCTAGGAAATTAAATATGATCTTAATTTTGCAATCATGTCTATATGTACCCCTTCCCTCTTCTTTGTTTTCTTGTCTTGCTCTTCCTCAGCAGAGCTAAATCCTATGCTGTTTTCCAAAGTAAATACCACTTCATTTATCCCAAATCAAGCTGCCGTAGAGAAATGACATATAAATGATGGGCTTCCAGTACTTAAGTACGAACTTGAAAGTTAAAAGTTAGAAACAAGAATGCAGCAAAGGATAGAGATTTGGACTATGCAGCTCCGACTCTGTGTAAGCCATCCCTGCCTTGCCTTTCCCTACAGAAGAGGACGTGTTCTCTTGCAGAAGAATGTGGGAAGACCCAAGGTTATATGCTGGAGTAGCTGAGGCCTTGCAAGCTGGGCAGCTGCAGGGAAGTGTTGAGGTTAATGTCCCAAAGCAAACTTCTGTCTTGCCCCTGGAGAGAGAAAGCCTTATTGAAGTCTGACCCGATAGCTCAGGTCCAGAACACCTCCCCTGGAAAAGCATTCCAGTGGCACAGATAGATCCTTTTTTGTTCTTGCACAGGTGCACGTGGTACCTTCTGCCAGCGTTGGCAGTCAGTTGCAGCCAGAGGTAAAAAATAGCCCTTTGCATGCTGTACTTGATGGAGAGAGAAAATCCTCTGTCAGCTTCCCTTGTTCCACTCTCAGCATGAATCTTTGCTTTCTGCTTTATTTATACAGGGAACTCCCCTTGGCATCAAAAGGTCTCTCTCTCCAGAGAGAGAGCAGTCATATAGCAGTTGTGGAAGAAGGGCCTTGGATGAGTATTAATCACTAATTGTAATTGTATAATGAATATGGGAGCTGTTATGCTTCTGCAGGATACTGTGCCAAGCTTTTAGCTCTCTGACAATCCAGCTGTGGAGCTCTGCCCTTCACCCTAGTCTGTGGGCTGATTTTTGCCCCTTAGGAAGATAATCAATCTGTCTTGATCCAGATTTTGTTTATTTTTCTTTTCTTTTTCTTCCTTTCTATATTAAAGTATGTGAATAGTTCCTGTTGTTTCTACAGAGAAGTACCTTGCAGTCTTGACGCTGGTGATCATCACAGTATTATTGTTATAAGTTCTAACACAAAGTTGTAGAATTTGTTCGAAAGCACAGCCTTGTGATTGTCATGTCAAGTGAGGAGGGGAGACTCTCCACATTAAGTGACATGACATGTTGATGGACCTCTTGATGACCCTTCTTCCATCCTGTATCCTTTTTCTCTTGCGTGCTGCTGTGGTGAAGCCACCTGAGGTCGTAGGACTGTGTCCCTAATCCACAGCCACAGAGAAGTACCCACTTTGCCTTGCTTCAAAATGCTGCCTGCAGAGGTCAGCAGGTTTTTCTCGCAAATTGACATGTAGGAGGAAGGAGCCAGTGAGACAGACAGTCTGCAATATCCCGGGGATAGCCTGGGGAGCCAGGACCAGTGCAGGTGCTTCCCTGTGGCAGCAAGTACCTGCTTGCTAAAGTCACAGAGAAAATTCACTGAAAAGAAGAGATTTGAAGTTATTTCTCCCAAGCCTCAGAGTTATTGCCAACTGCAAGAGGATAAGCACTGAAAATGCCCACGGACCTTGGTACTCGCTTGTTCCCTGATGGGCCCTCTCCACGTCCCAACGTGATAAGAAATATTGTAAGCTCTTCCCAGTGTTTCTGTTTGATGCAGGTATAAGAAAACAGGTCTGCAGAGGTCTGCAAGGAAATCCCTGCAGCCATGTCAGCCTGTTCTCTGAAGGTTTCCTTCATGGGAGAAGAATTGCATCAGAATTGGGAAATTTAGCTTCTTTGGCGTTTTTCTTTGGGTGTCCCAGACACAGCACGCCCTTTTGCACACCACGTGATGTCCCTGCAGTGGGACCTCCATGGCCTAACGAGGACTGTGTAGAACTCAGTACCATGTTGACTTGTTTGTTTCTGACTCACTGACAGGTTTAGCTATGACTTGGAGGGACATGAACATGAAATGTCTAGTGCAGGTCCTGATACGTATTTTCTAGAGACAAGCAGACTGATACTCAGATGAAGATAAAACCATCAGTGCCAAGCAGAATTAACAGTGTCTGGGCAAAGAAAACCAGCCACAAATTTCCAGCATCTAAAATGCAATTACAGGACAGAATGTTTACAAAAAATTGTTGGAGCAACCTAGTGAATCAGAGAATTGACAATGCACTGCCTTCATTTCATTTTTGCGTAATGTATAGAGACATTACACTAGGCAAAAAGGTCTCCCTGTTTATAAAGCTGGTTGCTTTTGTTACCCTCCTCAGAAAAAGGAAACATTTGGAGCAAATAAATAACCTGATGATGTCTTGATTCCATATTTGCAGAGAACAGACGGGGCTGATGGTACTTTTTGCAGAACAAAGAGGCAGACAAAACACAATGAATATCCAGGATGGCTGAAGCCCAAGGTATTTTGGGCTCACAGGCAGGAATAAGCTTTTAATTGGTGTTGAAAAATAAACTGGGCAAAGAAATAGAATAAATAATAAATATATCTTGTGGCAGCACAGCGAGAGGCTTCTTGTTTTCTTGCTTCTAAAGAGGGCCAGTACATCGTGTTCTTCCCACACGAGTTCCAAACATCTTTGTTTGGACTGAGAAATTTA